>JAQFYH010000110.1:0-16566 GCA_034694405.1 Scolopendrellopsis subnuda
AAAAATTGCAGTGATTTATTTGGAAAAAGTAAATGATACGGGCAATCTACTTAAAAAAACCTATCAAATAAAAAAAAGTTTAAGAAAATTGACCAAGTACGGTATTTACCGAGATTTGCGGGGCCAAAGTTTTTTCGACGTACCACGCACTCTTAAAAACGTCGGGTATTTAACGTCTGGAAATATTTAAACACTTTTCATATCACGATATCTCAAACGAACCTTTCTGGTTTCTCCGTCAGTATCTTCTGATTTTCTCTTTGTACCAATTGTCAATGTCCTATTATCTTTGGAATTATCTGCACTCGAATTCAGGTTTACTTTCTTCTGCAGATTTCCTTCTGCTGGCGGTGGCTTTAACCGATAGGTTTTTGTCTCCGACTGACTTTGTGTAGATGACTTGAAACCTATTTGAGCATGTTTCGATGCACAATTTGGCTTGGCCTTGTTGGCAACGTCATTTGATTTTGCTTCTTGTTCTTTTCTCTTCTTCTCTTGTTTTTCTCGTAGCTTCGTCATGTGCGTTCCCCTCCTATTCGTTCTGTAAATTCTTTGCGGCTGTGGCACGATGATGTCATGGAAGAGTTCTATGAGACCATATTTTGGAAGGCTGTACAGGTCTCTTCCTTTTACATATCTCTGTGAAACAAACCAACATTATTTTTAGAATCACCTAACAGTAGTAAAGAGGGAAATGTAACAAATTGTATGCTCAAGACTGGCATTACTACTAAAGATTTAAGAGTTAAAACCCATGGATCATGTCTAGTTCCACAAGTTATTTTAAGAAGTGCAGTTTAAGAGGGGTTTAATTGAGCATGGGGACCGTGAATTTTCTCAAGCCGGTTTACAATAAATACTGGATACATAAATTTTGCTTCAGCAGTGGTCACACTATTTTGAACTGTTTAAATCATATTTTGGACTGGAACTCGACCTGGAATGTCAATCTGTTTAACGTCAAGAAAAAAATTATTGAGATCGGTAGGCCTATTATGGACTCTGCCCCTGGAACATGAACTCATAATTCTCAGTGTTGTTTGTTCTTTTTTTTGTGATTGCTCCCAGTCAGCTTCTTTGGGAGTGGAATATTTTCTTTTCTTTTTGTTGCATCTTTTGTTTTGTTGATAATTTTTGGTAAAGTTTCTTTAAAAAAACAAACAAAAAAAATTGGGCCCTGGGCAGAAAATTAGCCTATTGCTGGTACCACACACGGCCACCCCTGCCGTAACCCTAAATGAGTTTTCTTTGCTCACCAGACTTCCCGTAATAATTCAGCAGAGCATACTGAAGTTGTCGCTTCGTTTTCCGACTTTCTGACGGTTGTATATTTTTTTCTTATAATTTCTTTCTAGCAGGGCTCAGTGGCTCACCATCATCCACTTATCAGGCCTGATGTTGGGAGCTGAGAGCTCCATAAAACAAATAAAATATCAAAGACCGCAGCCCCATGCCTTTACTAATTACTACAGTACGGTACGGTACTTATTGTCGGTAAAATATTCTACTTTTGTTTACAAGCCGTAGGACTGTAGGCCTAGGGATCGAATCTCGCGTGAGTTTGGTGCGATGGTCGTCTGGTTGATCAAAAGTTTTGTGGAACAGATCTTGATTTAAACACGAGATCCTTGGTTTAAGACTCATCAATCATCATAGAGCACATCATAAATTATTTATAAAACTCATTCCTATTTCTCAAATAAATTAAATAATTAATACCGGTAGCTTAGCCTAGATGGATTGGAAGGCTTGCACACTGCACAGACGCATCGCCATGCATGTTGTGTTTCTTACTTTACCTGCTCTAAAATCTGAATAAGAGCTGTTTGAGGCAAAAGTTCCGGCTGTGAAATATCTAGGGTGTTTGTATCTATCTTTTCCATTCTTTGTGTCGTAATTTATAAAAACAAACTTCGATAAAAATTAAAATCACGCACTTTCATGTTTTTCAAGTGTTTATCTTAAGGCAAAGTCGAAAGACTGCGAAGTTGTTTTACTTCATTACCGATAAACATAGTAATTTTTGCCGGTAGTCGGTAGATGTCGCAAAAATCGAAATCATATTTTGCTTTAAAAATTCATTTATCGGTTAAAAATTAGTTATTGTTAGGGAATAACTTTTTAAGTGAGTGAGTAATATTACCAGATCTTTATAAATTTCAAAATTTAAAACTCCATACACTTATATTCAATATTTTTTTCAGTATGAATTTGCCTTCCCAATATGGCGGATTGATTGTTGACAAATATGCCATTCCAGTCCAATCTATGTTCCAGTCTCAACTCTCAATCTCTATGAGCGTAAACTGTAAGCTTAGGAAACAGGAAATAGGATGTAAAAATGCCGTGTTTGTGATTTAAATCATTAAATGTAATTCGGTTTCTTTTAAAATAATAATTTTCTGGAATTATTACATCGTTTCTCAACGACAAAAGTGACCGAAATGCATCACCGTCGGATGGAAAGAGCAGCTGTTGACAATGGAAATCGGCGTTAGGCCTTAGAATTTCATTTATTTTTTTCCCCATATTTTGAAGGTAAAATAGATCATGTTTACATCTTTATTTTAATTCTTTTAAAAATAAAATTGGTTGATGATAATTTCTGATATTTGTCCTATGCTTTACAACAACCTTTACTGGTAAAAGTTTGCTGTAGGCTACACACTTTCCCTCTTTTTTTTCTCGGAAATGAGGTTAAAATAAATTTTAAATGATGCGTTTGTTATGATCTGGTTTAGTAATGGCTTGCTACCAGAAGAAAGTTTCATTAGCTACTCCAATTACTAGCAGATGCGAGTGATTAGCGCATCCCCACTCCCACATAATAGGCCCTATAGGCTAGATCAGACTTATCAAGGGTCACTCAACCAAGGGCTCTTCTCCCATTCACCTAGCCTACTTGCTCTAGCCTACTAACTTGGTCTTTGTACTAGGCCTAGGCCTAGTAAAGTGATCGTATCATCGTAAGGGAAGATGTTCAGTCCCAGGTTTATTCAGGAATGAGATGGTTGTAGCAATGGTAGCCCCCTTTAAAATATTTGTTTCTCGTGAGTGACCCAAACTTTTTAACCAGGTCCTGTGCTAGGTTGGCCAGTGCAACTACAGATCGCGACCGCTTGATGTCCGTGGCGCGGTCGTGGGATAGGTTGGTCCCGTAGTCGGTTGCGGTTATTATAAGAAGAACGCAATCACAGATAGGAGACAGTTTTAAAATATGTACATAAGTACCAAGATTATACGTAAATCCTGTTGTACGTAAATCCTGTTGCGCTAAATCCTGTTGTCCTGTCCAAGATGTGAAATTGACTAAAAGATTATTTTTCTTTTTCCCTCAGCTTTGGTAACATTCTTGACAACTGGGACTTCAATTCTAGCCTAGTCTAAATGAGATAAGGTAAATAATATCATTTTCTATCACTGACAATGAGAGCACATAGTGTAGGCTATTCTGTAAATTCTGCATTGCTTTAGAGTTTAGAGTGTCTCCAGACAAATTTTGTGGTTTCTTTTTGTCTATGAAGCTTGTAGGCCCTATAAAAATTTTTAAAAAGTGTTCTGCTTCAAAACCAGATCAGATAGGCCTAGTTACCGTAATGAATCATATGCATGATCGATCATGGCGTATCACGTTTTAGCAAGGTTTGAATTCATTACATCAATCAGAAAATTACAACACACTAGCCGGTGATTGCATAGATCTAAGAGATTCATATGGAACTTTTGTCATAGTAAATGGAAACCTTGATATGTAACATAAATGAAATAATGTAGCTAATTAATATGAAAAAAGTTACTGAGAACTGCTTCAGTGCAACCTTGTAATGTATATTTTTATTGTATTGTATTATAATTATGTTTTTTTTTATTTATGAATATTGGGGCATATGTCTTTAAGATTAAAGTTGGTGAATTAATCCCTATCAAATACCGTAATTTCATAAATTTTTTATTGTTTCTGTTTCAGGCAGAATGTTTTCCATCAGGATTGTTACAGTGGACCACTATGTTGCACCCCCCATAAAAGGTTTGGACCCAACCTACTCCGATTTTCGTGGAGCAGAAGTGAAGAAGGTTCCTGTTCTTCGAATATTTGGAGCCACACCGTCAGGTACAAAATATTTTAACTTTAAAACGACAAAATCTAATTTAGTAGGCTACTTGGTTAGTAATGGGGATGGAACATAAATCACTATGAGTAACTTTCAGCTGATGTTTTTTTTTTAAATGAAAATCTAATGTGAAAGAAAGTGTTTCTAAATGTTAGAAGTTGCAGGCATGATTTCTCTGCGTGCTTGAATGATTTCATGGTGTGTTGAATTCATTCGTTGATATTTTTGAATTTTCAGGTCAGAAAACATGCCTTCATTTACATCAGATCTTTCCGTACATCTATATTCCTTACGACGGAACGGAACCTCTAGAGAAATATTTGTATCAGCTGGCAGCTTCCTTGGACAAAGCCATCAACCTTGCACTTAATCGTGGAAGCACGATTCAGCATATATACAGGATAAATCTAGTTGCTGGAATGTAAGTAAATTGTGTAATGTATTTTGGGGTGGTTTTGTTGAAAATTTGTTACCCACTTATTTGCGCGTTCGAAAACGTAAATTTTGTCGTGTGAGGGATGTCTCATCTTCGAACTACCACGTAAAGTGACAAATTTTCTTTATTGCTTTATGTTTTATGCCAATTTGATCTTTTTGTGGATGTGTAATTCTCGATTGATTTACTTAAAAATGTCCTTTCTATGCAGACCGTTTTACGGATATCATGCTCGTGAACACAAGTTTCTCAAGATATCATTTTACAATCCTCTAGTTGTCAAAACGTAAGTATTCTGTCCTGTGGATTCTGGTAGTTGAGCTGAACTCATTCTGCATTTTAAAGATCAACTTAATGAGAAACTGTACATTTTTCAGAGCCATAGATTTGCTACAGAAGGGAGCGGTAATGAATAGGGTATTTCAACCATACGAAGCACATATTCCTTATATACAACAGGTAAGACCAAACATGGATACCTGCTTTGGGAAATGAAGACGTGCCTTTTAATCGGGTTTATTCATTTCCTTGCGTTTTTTTTTATTATCTTTTTCCAGATGTTTATAGACTATAGCTTGTATGGAATGAATATGATTTACCTATCCTCTCTCAAGTTCAGAAGACAAGAGAGTAAGTGTTTTTTATTATTAATCATGGTTAATACCTGTAATAATTACACACCATAGTAGTAGTGCGAACCAGAGACTAATAAAACTAATTGATTGAATTTCAGGCCTAGATCCAAGTAGTATTGCATCGAGTGATAGCACTCCTTCAGATCTAGCCAATAGCCCAGACTCCAATAACTTGCTCAACAAGGTTTGGAAGCAGGCGGACATTCCAGTGTAAGCTTTAATTTTATACAGTCTGTCGGGTCTGGTTAATTACTTCTGAATATTTCTTTTACAATATTTAGTTTTCTTTTTTTTTTTCTTCAGTTCATTATTCCTGTCAGAGGACATTCGGCGACAGAGTGTATGCGAATTAGAAGTGGATGCCCTCGCGTCGGATATTCTTAATAGAACTACAGGTAAAATACTCACAGTTTGTCTACCTTTGTTGTGGGAATTTTGAGTTCAAATTAATAAATATTTCCTCGCGTTTTCTAGTAAATCCTGGGATTAATCCGGGACTAACAGCGATATGGGACGACGAGAGACACAGGAGGAGAGAAAAGAACCAATCCAGCCAAATTACGCCGGCTGCTTCGCAAGGTACTTAACCATAGTTTTAATTACGAGTATACTAATTTTAACTGCAATTAAACGGAGTTTTTAAAATCTCGATACCTTTTTCAGAGCGAGAAAACATTCCCGTGGTGCAAAGTGAAATCTCACACTTTCAAAGACTCGAAAATAGGTTAAAGGAATTCTCTTCGAGGTAAGTCTGCAACAACTTATTCCTTTTGAAATTTATAGCAAGGTCCCTAGATTTTTTTTTTCTTTTGTTTTACCACTATTTTGCAGTTCATGAGAAGACACTTCATTATTATTTTTTGTTATAGTTCAACGACTGAAGGATCGGACAGTCAAGTTCACGACATCAGTGGAATTGACGTGGTCGATGAAGAAGAATGTGCTAGTCAACCTTTTCAACCAGATCTATCTGATCTAGCAAGTTAGTATAGAAATTATTTGAAAATTTACGTAATCTTTGATTGAACCAGCAAAAACTTAATAATATTTTTTTTCTTTGTAGAAGTTGGTGATTCAGACGTTTCGCCAGTTTTAGACGAAGATATTGTAAATAGTTTATCAGCTAGTCAAACTCGTAAGTTGATTCTCTTGTCTAAGGTTCTAAATGACGGGAAAATTCCCGGTCTATTTTTCCTGTTTTGTTTTTTTTTTTGTTTTTTTTTTTTCCGGAAAAAAAAAACAACTTTTTTTTTAACCGAGGGGTGTTTGGAACCCTGTTCTTATCAAATTGTTCGTTAGACGAAATAAACGTCGAGTTTTTTTAATAAATAGCTCGACTTTTCAGTGACCTCTCAAGACCGGGAGTTGGTGAACATACTCGCAGATTTGGCCAGTCAGGGTAGCAACGGTTGCGTGGAACAAGACAGCATCCTTTCCACGCAGAACACGCATGGCGACAGCGACAGCGAGGACGAAACTCACAACACCATGTCGCAGACTCTCATTGAGTTGAATCAGGACGACGAAGAGATTATTCGAGATTCTCAAGAAATGTAAGTTATTTGACTGTTGATTAATTTTACACATTGTTCTCAACTCGGCAAGTGGCGTTTTCTTACGAATCATCTTTTGCAGGGCAATAGAAAAGGTTCCTCGAGACGTTGACGAGGATATTCCGCCACAGTTGGATGGTCCGCCCGATTTAATGACCGGACTGAAGACGAAAGGTTAGTTTCAGATCCAATATAACAGGGATATTTTCACTTTCGTAGCCAAGTTCGGTGCTTCAGAATTTTTCTTTTGTACTTTGCATACTCTGCCTGGCTAAAGTTGATACCAATAATTTGCGTAAATCTTTCAAATAATATCCGTTTTAACTTTTAACACATGTTCATATCTGCAAAATTAAATACCGTACTTGATATTCTGTGACAGTTCCTTCAAAACAATTTCTGAATTTTTTTTCCAGCAGTGAGCCGAAAGAGACTAGGAATGACGGGTCCCGTCATTCATCGACCTTTTCCCACGACGGCCGTCAACAGCCAGCTCCAATACTCCGCCCCCGGTGCCTCAGAGCTTCAGTACGGCTACGAGAAACAACCCATGAGAGAACAGTTCTATCAACCGTTGCCAGAGCCCCCTTACTGGACGGACAAGTCGACCGTTTCCACGTCCGGCCACGTCCACCAGATGGCGGCCGGCGATTATTCGATGAAGAAGAACGAGTGCCTTCCTACCTACCAACCCGCCATGTCAGTGGGGTCTCCTCAGACCAACTACTACAATTACAGTCAACAGACCGCGTGGGGTTCCACGGACGGCCAACTGCAGCTTCAAAACCAAATTCAGTACTCAGATTCAAGTGCTTCCTATAGCTCGACCCAACATTATTCTCACGTAAACAGCTCGCCTTCCCCCTACAACCAGTACAACAGCTTGGCGGCGTACGGTAATCACAGTACCTGGCAGCAGCCCCCAACCGGGAGCCCTTCCAATTCCGGAGGCTATCAAGCAGGTAGCCCGGCCCCCGTCCTTTCCGGGATCTATCGATCGGATAGCCCTTCGACCACCGTTCATTCTACCTACCATTCGAGTAGCCCGGCGGTCGTCCATTCGGGAGGATATCAGACCAACAACCCCTCGACTGTCCATCATCCGGGGAGCTACCAGGTGACGGAACACCAGGGAGTGGATTACAGTCGATCGTCCACGGACTGGAGAGTGCCGGAAACAAAGAGCTACGCGCAGCATTACTACCAACAAGACACTTCGGCTTATCAGGGTTACGAAAATACCGTCAGCCAGCAGCACCCCGCGGTTTCTCAACAGTACGGCGGCTACCAGCAGCAGCCCGTCACTTCTCACGTCGAACATCCCATGTATCAACAACCCAACCCATATTCCATGGCGGCCGCGAGCTCAACCAGCAGAGACATAATGGCGCTGGAGCGGATGGTGCAGGGAACGGTGGCACCACCTCCGCCGGTTGCGCCAAGTTACTACCAGGCCCCTCCCAACTGCCAACAGGAGGCGCCACCTCCTGCTGCTACGACGGCCACCACGACAACGTCCAGTCCTTTCCAGCCGTATCAGGAAGTGACTTCGTCACCGACCGTCATTTCTCCGACGACGACCGAGGATTCCTCCTCCTTCGAGACCCCTCCTCCTCCTCCTCCGACCAACTCGGTTCCGCCTCCCAAGATGAACGCGAGGACCGAGTTCATAAGAAGACTGAAGAAGATGGTGAATCCGGAGCAGAGAACCATGATGCAGAACTTCAAGAATCAACAGGAAGAAGTTCAACAGCAGCAACCGGAGCCGGTGCTAGCTCAACAACAGCAGCAACCGGAGCGAGTGGCCGAAGTGGTGGCCGCGCCGCCGCCGCCGACAAAGGACGACGACGAAGCGAAGAAGCCTCCTAAGAAATCAAAGTGGAAATCGGAAAACGTTATGAGCTATCAGGCCATCGTTCCCGAGGACGGAAAATACGACTTGACCAAAATCGGAAAAGAACGGATCTACTTGAAACGGGTGAAGTCGACGGAAGGAGGCGAGAGCGAAACGGAACCGAACGACGAGCAGAGCGGAATAACGCTAGACGCTAATAAGAACGACGCTCCAGCTCAGCTCGAGACTTCTTCGGTCATTCCTCTTACGGCCGAACCAGTCGTGGATTCGAAACCGGCTCCTTCCAACAGAGACAGATTGACCACGAAGAAGTGGAAGAAACGCGTGGAACTGATGTCTCTGGAAGACGAAATGCGGAATAGTTCGAGCGACAACAAACCGAATGAAGCGGTGAATGCGTGCAATACCGATTCAAGCAACAGAGTGAATTCCGATCCGGCGCCGGAAACGAGAATTTCTGGTCAGAAATCCACTGGAGAAGAGGTGGAAGAAGAGGTGATGAAAACGCCGAGTAGACGGAGACTGTCGAGCAGGAAGAGTAGCACAAACGAGAACGTCGAAGAAAAAGTAGATAAGAAAAGAGAGCCGAAAAGCAGAAGCACTTCGACCGACTCGTGTTCGAAACAGGCCAACGTTGAAAAAGTGCCCAAGAAAGGGAGGAAAATTAGAAGCTTGTCCGCGGAATCAAATCCGGGGCATTCCGACGTTGAAGAAATTACTAAGAAGAAGGAAACAAAACGAAGAAGTATGTCCGCGGAATCAAATCCGGGATCAAGAGACGATCTAGAAAAATTTAGTAAAAAAGAAGCGAGACAAAGAAGCCTGTCCTCGGAATCGAATCCGGGGACGAACAAGCCCGAAGAAAAAACTAACAAAAAGGAGGTAAAGAGAACTTCCACGGACTCGAATCCCGGCCCGAAACAACCGACGAAAGCACCTAAGAAACCCGTAGAATCCGATCAGACCAAGAAAGAGAGATTAAAACTTCAGTTGAAAAAAACCAGATCGAAACTCTGGAAAGCGCAACCGCGGCGCGAAAGCGTCTCCGATCCGCTGAAATCCGAAGACGAAGACATCGACGAGAAACCCGAAATAACGAAAAACCTGCGCGACAAGAGACATTCGGAGGGTTGTTCCCAACAGAATAAAAAGCCGAAGGAAGAGGAGAATCGAAGACGCACGACCGGCAGCATCCCGAGCGAGAGCAAGCAACAAATTCATCCACGGAAGTGCGACCTGTCTGAAAGAGGAAAAACGAAAAAACCGGAGGAATCGCCGCCCAGCGGTGGTAGATCGAGTCGATTAAGTAGAGAATTGAAATCGATTTCGTCGGATCCGATATCTCCTTCGTCTTCTCGCGAACGTAACACTCGCAGCCGACAACAAAACCATCCGAGCGACGTCAAAGAAAAACAGAGTGACGTCATCAAGACTAAAACAATCGTCAGAAAGAAGAAATTTGGTAAAAGACGGTTCTCGAGGAAGAAAATGACGAAGGGAAAAACGAAAAAGATCGAGGACAGCGAAGACGACGATTGGGATTCCGAGGAAGAAGAAAAAGAGTCCTCTGACGAAAAGAGTTCCCCGTCTAGGAATTTGAGGACGAGGCAGAAGGTGCCTCGCGTTCCTGACTGTTCGATCGGTCTGAGACCTCGGAGGCAGATGGTCGCCAGAACCCCGACCAAGAAAGAAGAAGAACCCATCCGAGTGACTAGAAGCCAAGACGCCGTTTCGCCTCAAAAGGAAGCGGACGAAAGTAGAAAATTGAAAACGCCGGAGAGACCGCCCTCGGTAGATTTGACCGGAAAGAGAATGACCAGGAGTTCTTTGTCGGACAGTTTTTCCAGCGAAATCCTGGAACCGGAATTGCACACCGTCAGTCCCGTCGTTAAAAAGGTCAAAACTCCGTCGCCCGTTAAGAAACAGCCGAGTCCAGCGGTCAAAAAGGCCAAAGCGGTGGTGAAAAAATTCCGTTCCGTCAAAGGAGTTAAGAAGACGAACTCATCTCCGCCCGTTATGACGAGAAGAAGGATGCAAGAGCTAGCGGAGGAGGAGGACGACGATACGAGGCCGCCTCTTAGACTTTCGATCAGGCGAGTCGGATCCGAACCGGTGGCCAGAGTGAAAAAGTCGGTGTATTGTAAAATCAAGGAAGAAACCGAAGAGGAGGAAGGAGGTGGCAGCGCCATTTCTAGTCGCAGATCGAGCGAGCTGTCGTCGGATCCAGGTTACGAACCGGCCGGAGGAACGACGTCGGGTAGAAGCGTCGGCCGAGGCCGCGAAAAACGCTCCAAAGTCGACTACGGACCCAACTCGTATTTCCACGTCATAAACTTTTTCAAGACCTTCAGAAAACACGAGTACACGGAAGACACGCCGGGCGTGAGGGCCGGAGGCGGCGAAGGGAGGATGAAAGGAAGGCGTCAGTCGTACGAGAGCAGCATCGACGAACCCCCCGTGGTACTCAGAAAATCGCCGAAGGGATTCTTCGGAAAACGACGGGGTTTGGGATCCAGCCCGATCCTAGGAAGACGAGGCTTCACCCCTCGGAGAGTTTCGACTCCCGAGCCGGCGCCGGTGCAGACGCGTCGACCGAGATTCGCGTTCAGGGGACTGGGAAAGCGAGCGAAACCGATGAGTAGACTGGTGAGAAAATCGCTGGGAATCAAACAACGTGCAATGAATAAGAAGAAGGAGACGGTGGTTCGAAAACAAATAGCGAAAAAGAAATTGAAACGGGCGCTGAACGACTCGAACGATTCCAATCTGTCGCTGAAGGACGAATTGGAGATGATGGACAAGCGATGCATCGTGACCCGATCGATGCGCAGCACCCACGATCTCTCCCTCCCGGGTTCCCTGAAGGGAAACCTGTTCACGAACGACGACGGGACGCCGATGGAAGAAGGGCAGGAAGGCGCGGAGAAGGCCGCCGCCACCACGCCGGTGCAGCACCTCCTCGAGGTCGAGACCGTGGACCACTTCAACGATTTCCTGCAGCAGAACGCGCTCTGGAAGCTGTCTTACCCCTCTCCGGTGTCGGAGGAGGAGAAACCGTGGTCGCCGCCCAGGTGTTGGTCTCCCGGCTGCGCCAACTGGAGCCTGAGCGCGGCGGAGGACAGCGAACTGCTCAACGCCGTTTTCGGACCGAACGCGGTGGACGACGTGGCGCGAATATGCGAGAGCGTGTTGGAAGACGTCGTCTCGACCGTCGTTTCCGTCACGAGGTTCGTCTTGCTGGAATCGGAAGACGAAGAGGAAGAGGAGGCGCCGCCTCCCCCTCCGCTCAAAACGCGATCGAGGACTCGCAAGATGGCCGCCGAAGACGTGTCGAAGAAAGAAAACATCCCGCTCGTCTCCAGACTCGGCAAGAAAGAAGAGAAGAAGACGACGCCGGTAAAAGTTCCGGTCAGTCCCGTCCGGACTCCCGTGAAAGTCGCGAGTCCGGTTATTCCCATCAACAGATCTCCCGTGAAAAACATTAGTCCCGTCATCCACAGAAGTCCCGTAAAAATCGCCAGTCCCGTCACTCCCAACAGAAGTCCGATAACGAAGCCGACGAGTTTCCAGATTCCGTATCCTGGTTCCTCCGGTCAATTTATCGCCATAAAATCGCCGGTTGTTTCGTTACATAAAATCACGACCACCCCTCCTCTTCCGCCTCCCCCTCTGCTTCCAAAGAGGAGAGGCAGGCCGCCCGGTTCGAAGAACAAGGTCAAGAAGGATCCGTTTGCTCCGAAGAAACCGAGAAAAAATAAAAAGGGCGAAAACCCCAATGTTCTGGCGGAAAATTCGTCTTCTTCCGAAACCTCGAGCAGCAACTCTCTACCCTTTGCTCAAAAATCAGCTCCGAAGAATTCTCAAGACGGGAAACTGCGATCCCCCGGCAACAGCCAGGGCGAAATGGTCGTTCCCGGATTAATAAAACGCCGTCGAAGAACGTCGGAATCGCTATTCAGTAGTTCGCCGAGCCAGTTGGCGTCGCTGGAAGCGGGCGACTTTAAAAATCGAAATTCGTCCAAAGAACCGTCGTCTAATCATTCCTCTTATCCGACCGACGAAGAGATCCCGTGCGGCCAGCGGATAGTCACGTCTCCCAGCCTATCGAGCGACAGCACGCTGTACGGCAGCTTTCCTCAACCGTTCGTGAGCCACGGCAGCTCGAAATCTTCGAGTCAAACCCGATCCGAAGAAGAATTCCAGTGCGGTCAGCGCATGATCAGTTCCCCGACATCCGGCAGGTTTAGTCGTCAGTCTAGCCCGCCGTTCGTCGCCCTGGGCAGTCCAAAGTCCAACGGTTCTTCGAACCCTGGTCACGGGAAGGAGGAAGAAGGAGAAGTGGATTCTCAGATTCACAGCTTCTACGAATACACGGAGTTACACACGCTCACGCAGCTGAGCGCTTTGGGCGACCTCGAAGAGAGAGGGGGAGGAGGAGAAGAAGGCGAAAAACCGCCCTCGCCCTCCTCGGAAGCCGCCAAATTGAGATCGTGGGCCTACAATCGAAAACCTCCCGACGCCGCTCAGCTGATGGCCACCGCGGATCAGTACGGAATTCAACATTTCAGGCACCAGGAAGCGTTTTACGGCAACGCCAACGACGTTCCCGATCGAACGACCGACAGCGAGGTCCTGGACACGCCGAAGGTGGTTTCGAATCGACTGGAGGACGTCAAGGAATTCTCGTCCGAATTCAGCAGGACGGGTTTCGATTACTGGCAGGAAAAATGCGCCGAATCCGCCTCCAACTTGAACTCCACCTGCTTCAACGTGGTTCAGGAAATGAGAGAAAATCCCGGTCTGAAGTGCGGACTGGTGTCGGACCAGAACACGGTCGTCATCACGCCCGTTCGCCCTCCGCCGTCCCTCGCTTCCGTGGAGCGAGACATCGCTTCCCTCGCCGAAAAGACCGAAGGAGAGGAGACGAAGAAGAAGAGTGCCAAATCACCCGTGTGTTCAGAAGAGGACGTCCTCTCGCCCATTGTGCCAAATCGGAGGCCCCCGTCGATCGGGGTGTCGCCGCAGGCGTCGACGTCGATGCTCCACAGCACGCCTCGCAGTTCGGTGAAGAGGAGTTTGTTGGAAGACGAACCCCGACGGAGAAAGAGGCGACGCAGGAGCGAATCCGGATTGGAGGACGTTTCGTTAAATAAGGAAGAATCGTCGAGTCGATCGTCGATGAGCGACCCGGAAGAAGAACACGACGCAAAGAAGAAACGTTCATCCGATCAACCCCAGCTGAAGCGACAGACTTCGTCGGGATTGGACGAATCTTTGAGGAAAAAGATGTTTTTATCACAAATTAGGGTGAGTAAAATTAATTTGCGAGAATTTTCAAGAGAAACGTGTCAGAATTTTTAAATAATTAATTTTAAAATTGCATTTTTACAGAACCAATTACAGTCTCCTGCCGGCAACCAATCTCGAAGTTTTGGGATCGACTGTCCAGACACCTCTTTCAAGTTCAAATTGAGCCTCGAAAATCTACAAGATGCCAAATCGCTGCACGAAGTAAGTTTTTATTCCTTCGCAACTGCAAGTTACGTTGGTAACAGTTCAGGAATCATATTAAAATAATTTTTTTTTATGAGCGGAAAATGTCACAAGCCGCCCTTGTTTCGGAATTTTGGCTGGTTTGAAACTATTTTGTTTATAAAACGTCCGAATAATCTGTCGAATAACAAAACGTTCGTTTCAGTCATTAAAAATTACTTTTTTTGTGTCGCAGCACCAACATATAGGAATCCTGTCGTTAGAATTGCACGTCCGGACTCGACAAGATCTGAGGCCGGATCCGAAACACGATCCCATCCTCGCCATCTTCTACTCCATCTTCAACGACTTTCCGCCCTCTAGCGGGATCCGGCGCGAAGTTAACGGCCTCATCATCTTGGACTCCCGTCCTGCGTCTCGTCCCGACGAGCCTTCCACCAGTACGGAGGCGACGAGGAAAGAAGAAGAAGAGATCAACACTAAACGCGATCTTTTGGCTCGTTCCGGCATTTCGAACGTCGACGTGTCTTACGTCTCCAACGAACGGGACATTTTCATGGAATTGGTCAAGTTGATGCAAAGGTGAGCAAAATTATGTGGTCCTTGCACTACGAGTTGGAGGTCATTCGTTAAATTTAGGGAAATTAGGGTTCTAAATGACGGGAATATTCCCAGTTTTTCCTATTTTTTTCGAGAGAAAAAAAAAATGATATTTTTCATTTTTTTTTCCATCCGTTTTTTTTTTGAAACCCTAGATAAATTACTGCACTTTAAAGTTGCGCAGTATAATAATATAAAAATGTGTGTGTGTTATAGGTGGGATCCGGACATTCTGATTGGTTATGAAGTTCAGATGTTATCATGGGGGTATCTGTTGGAAAGAGCTACGACTTTAGAACTCAATATAGACGCCATGATATCCCGAATACCAGGTAACGAATTTTTGTAAAGTAAAGTTAAAATAATTTTGGTGTTTGTATACCGCATAATACCTGTTTTCAACTTTTCATTATTGATAACGATAATGTAATAAGAATTGCGGAACTTTTATTTTCTACAAATAATTTAGAAATATGTGTCATTTCAGGTGGGAAGATATTCAAATCGGAACAGGACCACGATGCCGACGAAATAGAGGAATTCCGCATTCCAGGTCGAATTGTACTGAACATTTGGAGGCTAATGCGAAGCGAGGTAACATTATTTCAATAATTTATTATTATATTATGAATAAACAGATAACTTATGGCATACAGATGTATTTATGGGTAAATTTTAATACCTTCTTTGAATTGTAGATGGCGCTGACATCGTACACCTTCGAGAACGTTGCGTATCACGTTCTCCATCAGAGATTATCCAAATTCACGTTCAAAACTCTCACGAACTGGTTCGATCAGACAGATGTGATAAGGTAAGAAAACGGGAAAGGACGTGACGTCAACGGACATGGGATTTCTGTTTTTATTGAGCTAAAGGATGCTTTGTTTCAATTTTTTTTCCCCCAGATGGAGGACCATAGTCTACTATCTAACGAGGGTTCAGGGAACTCTAGACATGTTGCACAAACTAGACATAATCGGTCGAACCAGCGAACTGGCCAGGATATTCGGAATTCAGTTTTACGAAGTTTTCTCCCGCGGTTCCCAGTTTCGAGTGGAATCGATGATGCTGCGACTGGCCAAACCGTTAAACTACATCCCGGTTTCGCCTGATCCTCAGCAGCGTGCCATGTAAGAAATCATTATCCTCCGTCATGTTTTTTTTTTATTCTTCACTATAAAGGCGCCTATACACGAAAGATTTTTTTCATTACATTTTTGTGGCCACACTTTATGCAACACAAGTGCTTAGATTGTCGAATAATTGTGTCGCACTTTTTACTTTTGAACCTTTTGAATAGACCTGTGCGCTGCTGTATTTTTTGATCGTCTGCTTTTTTTCGTGATAGTGCGACACAAAATGTCTTTAAAAATCTCCTTTATCGTTAATTATCTGTTTCGTTTCATTTTTCCAGGCAATCCGCCCCCGAAGTGATTCAGTTGATCATGGAGCCCGAGTCCAGGTTTTACACGCAGCCCGTCGTGGTCTTGGACTTCCAGTCCTTGTATCCGTCGGTGATAATCGCTTACAACTACTGCTTCTCGACCTGCCTGGGTCGCGTCAGTCTAATCGGACAGTGAGTGTTTTTTTGAATTTCTCTCGCGTAAACTCGCACCATTAAGTCGTATTTTTTTTAATTGATCAACTTATATTTTTGTTCTAGAGCTGATCCGTTTAAATTTGGTTGCACCTCACTAAAGATCCCCGCCAAGCTGGTCAACGTAAGTTTGTTTCCGTGGTATTTTAGACTTGATTTACGAAATATACAGGAGTTTTTTTTTAAAGGTGCATAGTCCATCCGTGGTTTCGTGTAACCACAAAACCTATAAAAATCGATAATCACTATCGGCGTCTCATGTCGATAGAGAGACGCGTGCGT
>JAQFYH010000111.1:0-16536 GCA_034694405.1 Scolopendrellopsis subnuda
AGACGCTTAATTAGAAGAGAGACGAACCGTCGTTTTTATTTATTCCAAAAAAGATTTATAGAATTAGTAACAGAAAAATTGAGAAACTACAAGAGACATGACCGTCACTTGCCCCTCTCATTTCTCCCACTATTTTAGAAAAGGATAGAACAGTTTGCCCGTCCCTCCTGTGGGATGGTGATCTCCCTGCACCAACCATCACAAATTCTGGGAAAGCAACCAGCAGCGGCGTATAGATATGGGTAGCACGTGCTCCCCTCCCCCACCCCCATAAAATTTTCTGGACTAAAGACCAATAAAAAATTTTAGGATAACAATATTATTCCCCCTCCCCCAGTTGAGCTATATCTACGCCACTGCTGGCAATCGTAAATAAATGGCCAAAATACGCGATATTAACTGATGGTATAAGCACGCGGGTTCGGCAACTCGCAAATAAATAATTCCCCTGGCGGCCGCCCCTGGAACCGTCGTAAGATGTTTATTGACGATAACGAATCGGGAGCCTCATTATTTGGCGACCAATCATCGGGGGGCGTCAATTGTATTTAGTTAATTGTGATGCGAATTCAATTATGTCTCAAAAGATCCACCGCTGCAGCGCGCGCGCGCGCTCGCTCGCTCGCGCCGGGTTCCCAAAAGAACTCACCGAAGCGGAAATTAATCCAGTGACTGATGGACTAATAATTAACATCGCCGACATCGCGTCGTCCTCAAACCACCCCCCCCCCCCGAGTTAAAGAGGGAGTTGCAGTTGAGTAACAACTCTCGTAACCCAGTGTAAGACGGCCACTTCAAAACTGACTGAATAAAAGTCTGATTTCAACTTCTGTTGTATTTCGTCTAAATCAGTCTCGTGAAAAATCCCTTCCCTAATAGATCTCAAAACCAACTTACACCTTTAAATTGGCGTTTTCGGCGACACCCATTCCTCTCCAAATCACGACAAATGGGGGTTATTTTTACGACGAAGGGCCCCCCAACTGGGCGACAAAAGAGACCCAATAAAACATAAAAACAGCAGATTATAATAATAATAAAAGATCCCGTTTCGTCGTAAAAATAACTTTTTTAATGCCCCTCGTAAACGGTTTTTATGACGACACAAAACTTGCATAATATTTCGAGTTTATTTTTAAAAATATCTCTTTTTTTACGATTAGTTAGTCCCGGTTTATGACGAAAGTTCACGGGGATCAGAAATAATATTGGAAACACCATCATCGCGGGATCGTAATATTGTTGCTATAATTCGGCCCCGAATCGCATTAATATTCGAGTTAATGAATCTCGGTTTCTACGAAACTCTATAAACTTTCCGAGTTCATTGTTAAAACCTTTTTATAATCCTAAGATCGCGGGGTTCGGACCCGACCGATGTCACTCTAGGGCTGTTCCTTCGGAGAGAATTCCCGCCACCTTCCCAATACTATTAATAGGGCACAATATTACGTGGTACAATTTTAAAATTTGCAATTTAACCTAACGAAAATGTGCCTTTGAGTCTGTGGGGGAATTCCCAGATTGCAAAAAAAATTTCTAGCAGCACGTGACGCGGGTTATAAGAATAAATTCTTAGGATCCTATATCTCGAGTTGAGGGAAGAATGACTCAAAACCAATTTCAACACTGCTCGTTTTTGCGACACATTTTGCTAAAGAATAAGTTCATTTATAGACGAATATTATTTCGCCGAAACTAGAGATAAAACGTTTCCCTAAAAACATCGCTCGACCAATTACTAGTTTTACGAAGCGAAAAGTTAATTCGAGCAAAGACGCACGATTCTTTTCTCTACGAGCCATTTGTAAGTCGCCTTTCGTTAGCCGGCTAAGGAACGAAAGTCCCCGTCTAGACAAGCGTTCTGTTAGTCGCCTTTCGTTTGTTTCGTTCCTTAGCCGTCTAACGAAAGGCGACTTACAAATGGGTCGTATAGAAATAGTCTGGTGCAGATCAAAATGCGTTTAAAGAAAAAACCGCATTCAAATTAGTAAAATATTGTAGTTTTGTTGAGCATTTTGCAAAAGATTCGTAATAGACTCCGTTGATACCATTTTAACATCTCAGTCTCTCAGATTCTCCCCCTTTTATTTTTACTCATTTTACCCGATTTTTGCCCGTTTAAAAGATTTCTGCAACAATATTTTTAGCGCCCCCTTTGACTATCGTGGGTTTAAATTGAATTTTTTTCCCGGTTTTCTTCGAATTCGACACACACAAAACACATCGCATGCGCTCGAATGATGAAAAATAATTTCAAATTTCGGAAAATAAATTTATATGAGGCAATAAAATTGGAAAAATGCGCTTTGACTATTTCTCTTTCTTCCTCGTAAAAAAAAGCGAGAAATCAATAGATTTTTTCATTCGGAGAAATCAGGGACGTAAAGACCTTTTTCCCTATGTCAATAGGGAACCCCGACTTCCACCAGACCTTTGAAAAAGGGATCAATCATTTGGTTCGTTGCAGCTGTTTGACACCCAGTCGGCGCCCCTGGACAGTTAATAGGAGAGGGATTAAAACCCCTAAAGCCCGTAGGGAATTCTCGCTGCCAGTTTGTGACGCGTGGTTTAGGATTAAAAATGTCCCCCCAATGGATCCGCCCCTGATGGGAGGAGATGAAACGGGACTCTATTTGATAAACAATTTTAATGAATTCGCAGAAAAGAATCAGATATTTTCGCCATTTTCACCTGATTTCCATTATTAACACCCGGTTGAATTAAATAATTATGATGCGAAACAAATAACTTGCCTTTTAAATAAAAAAGGGGGAGGAGGATCCATCATCATCATGAGCTGGATAATGAATGATGTGGATCATAATTTGATTATTGAAGATTAAAAATTCAATTAAAGTTTTAATTATCAGAGATGAAACTAGTTCGAGGTGGATATTAGAATTTTTGCTGAGCCGCAGTGGCCGAGGGGTTAGCGCACGAAATGGAGGCGCCAGGACACTGGGTATTTCGCGCTCGTGTCGGTTGTGGACTTTTCTGCAACAAAAATTCGATTCCGTCGTCAAGTGGCATCTCTTCCGATGGACCCGCTATCCCGTTTGGGTTGACCACGGAGAGTGGGTGGCATCTCGCTGCCACTCGAAAGATGAGGTCATAATAATATCGTTCTCATTTGAATCACAAACTCTCGTTGCATCTTCTCTTTTAATTATTGCAAAAGCGCTTCGAGGCAGGTCGTCGTTGTTTATGCTGCTCGGGATGAATAACGGGTAATTTATTCTTCTGGCATTTTAATTAAGAACCTCAGACACTATCGAAAAACGAGGGGTTTTTTTTCTCCTTCCATTTGAATTTATAGCCAGTTGTTTTTTTATCCAGAAATAAAAAAAATAAATAAAAAGGAAACGCGCATTTGCACTCACGCGATGGGAATGAAAAAGTGGAAATTGGCGGAGGTGGAAACTTTTATAAATAATTACGAGAATCAGTCCATTTCGATCCAATTTCAGGTTCTCGAGAATCTTTTGTGAAAAATTTACGAGTGAGAGACGAATGAGTGAAAACGAGAAACTTGGTCGTTTGTTGACTAAACGTGCCATAAATGTTAATTGGTTCGGTCAAGTTGCGTTAGACTTTTTAAAATAGAATTTTAAATCCTGTCACAAAGTTCCCACTCCTTAGCATTACGTGAGCCCTTACGGGTGTCGTGTGTCGGGGTTTTTCACTTTTGGCCATTTTAAAAGGGGGAGATAGTTATAGCAAGCAACAGCTGTTTTCTAATGCAGTTACTATTTTGAATTTTCCCTACGTGACGTCATAGAGAAGAGCGTATTATTCGCCGGTACGAAATAATCGTGTTTTTTTACGCTCGAACGAACGACGAAAATAAAAATGCTCGTTATTAGAGGGAGATAAAACGCTCAGCGCGTTAATTATATAAGTTTTAATCTTTTTTTTAAATATGTCAAAAATAGTTTTTAATCCGATTAATAAAACAATAAATTAACGCCACGAATCAAATCGCTATTAAAATTCATTCGGCGTTTTCAGATCAACCGATCGAAATACGAACAAATAATGCGTTCATTTCTGGGTTTTTTGTTTCTTCACAGCACGTCGTGCAACACCCCGTGTCCAAATCCCAAAATAATGCGAGCGATGATGCGCCCGTCGTTAAAGAGAATTTGGCCCTATAAGTTTCTTCCTAATTAACAACTGCCGACGCCCGTCGTATCTAATGAAATGGAAAAACTTACACGACGCGCCCCCGGTGGCAACGACGACGACGAACGAGAAAATGATCCCACAGACTGACGGGGGGGGGGGGGGGGTAACAGCCTCGGTTTCATATCGGGGAGGTTTTTGTCCTTCAGTCACCCACAATCTCAGAGCGATTTTTTTTTCGGATTTGATCCGGTGCGTTTGATGCGGGTGGATAATTCCCTCGAGGGGGGTCAGTGGGTTCCCCGGCAGTACGAAGAAGGTTTTTCGGAATTCGACAAATATCGGGTTATAATGAGGTTGTTATCAGAAAAGATCCAGTTTCAGCTTCGTATATCAGCGCGTGTTCGGCGGTGAAACTCGTCGGTGCCACGAGATCCTTGCGCCCTCAACCCTAAGTCGCTTTTGGGGGTATTTCCGTGGAGCACAGTCGGGATTTAAGAGTTTAGGTGTAGGATACACACACAAAAACACACTTTTTTCCCCGTCATTTTATGCGTAAAATTCTCTCCCATTGTGGCGAAGGGTGATCTTGTAATAGGGTTTATGATTTAAACTTGATATATACGGGCATTTGTAACGCGAACAAAGTTTACGAGCAAAAGACTTTCCGTTGGACGTTGGTAGATAAAAAATACTTTAGGGTGCGCGTATTTTCCGTATTTTTTCGGCATCACGTTCTAAATAAAATATACCGTATAATTTTATTCTCGAAATGTTTTAACCCCGACCATTTTGCCTTCTCTCGGTTGGGCCGCGTGGCAGGTGAGACGGAATGATGTACGTTCGACTCGTGCTTGTTCGGCATTCCGGAGATTCCGCAGGAGCGTTTTGAAGCGATGGAAATAATTCCTCGCATAATTTAACGGGATCCGTTTCGCATTTTTTCACGTCTCCAGAAAAATTTCCAGGAATTTGGAAACCAATTAAAACTATCGACGAAAGGAGGAAATTCAAGTGGGAACCGTCCCTCTAGGGACTAAATCTCTCTGACCATCCGCGGGAATTCGAACCAACAACTAAGAAAAATCAGAATGTACGTATTTTATTCAAAGAGACCATAGACGAGTGAAACGTTACGGGCGTACGTGTTGACCGACATTATAATTACTTTAATTTATTTAAAAATGCGGTCTTTTTTTTAAAGGTTATGCGGTTTAAAAAAACAAATACCCAATAACTGTTTTTTTTTTATTTCAGTGATTATAT
Source organism: Scolopendrellopsis subnuda (assembly GCA_034694405.1). Lineage (NCBI taxonomy): Eukaryota > Metazoa > Arthropoda > Symphyla > Scolopendrellidae > Scolopendrellopsis > Scolopendrellopsis subnuda. The sequence continues at coordinate 5,392 of JAQFYH010000111.1, forward strand.
ACTGTGTATATTTTTATACTTTTTGTTTGAAACGGAAGAAATGGTAATATCTGTAATTTGTTTTAAATGAAAAAATGGAAAAACTTTTACCTTATAATAAACGGCAGTTTATAATTTCCGACGAGGGGGGGGGGATGCTGCATGTAAAAAAAAGAAGAAGCGCAATTATGCAAATGAGAAAAAGAAAAATAAAAACCTTTTTATTAATAACATCCTCCAGACTTTAATTACTTTTACATTTTACAAACAGCCCCCGCGGCAGCACAAAAAAACGGTATATAAATTTCGCTTTTAATTTTTTTAATCATTAATGCGATATTAAAACTTTATAAAACGACAATTTTACGGTCTGGAAGCAATAATTAAGTTATTCGTGTATAAAATTAAAAAAAAAACGTTTTGGTGTTTTAGATATTACGAACTTGCGTATTTACCCGCAATTATTACGTCATTTTAAGTCGTGAGATATCGTCATCTACTTTAAAGAACCACTATGGCGGCTGAATTTGTTTAAATTAAGAAAATTACTTGCTTTGTCTGCATGAATATTATTTTTGGTTTTTGTGATAATTTTAATTCATTTCACGAAGAATTTGAAATCTGATTGGTGCTATATTCATCCTGTCAGGACTGATTTTAAATCTTGCCTTCTGAAATGGTTGAAACCATTCTCACGACCAATCAGAACGCCGCATTTCAAATTCTTCGTAAAATAAATTAAGAACACCCAAAAGAAACACCCAAAATAATTATTTTCGACAACCTATTTAAAGCGAGTAATATTTTTCATTACGTTTTTAACAAACTCAGAATGTTGTTACCGCCAATTTGGTTCTAAAACGAACTAGACGGGGGAAAAAGAAGACGGATGTTCCCATCACGTTACTAACGGTTTCTTTGAAAACGTTCTATTATTTGATATAATGGGCGAATTAATATTCAAATATAAAAGCGTTTTATCTTTTGAAAAGTTTCTTTCGGCCGTCGTATCTGTTTCGTCGTTCTTAATACCAATGTTGGTTGTTGAGATAAAGAGAAGGCGTAGGCGGTTAATAGGGCGCTTTGCGGAGCTCCAGACTAGATGGGATTAAGTCTTAATCCCATCCAACCCGAGAGTGTCAATATCTCAGTGAATTAGGTTAGAACGAAACACGCGCATTTCGTGAGAAAATTTCCCTCGAGATCATTTTCTAAAACGGAGTTTCTACATGCAAATTAAAGGCAGTTTGGGGCATTTCTCATTACCATCTTCAATCCCGCAGTATCGTTCTCGGGGATAGCCGGATAAGGCGGAAAGGATCGGGAAAAACGATCCAAGGTATCTTATTAGCTTTCCACAATCGACACGAGTATCGTAGTCGGCCAAATTTTCGACCCCCCTCCCGCAGAAATTCGAAACCGGGGCCTTCAGGTTTGGCGAGCTACGGCGGTAAAATCAAGTTGTGTTATACATTTTTATACATTCACCCTTAAAATTTTCATCGAATTTGAAGTCGTCAAAAAAATTTCCCATTCTTTAGCCCGACATGTGTTTCATTCGTGATTGACAGCGCGAAGCGAAACCTGTTGTTGTATTAGCCAAATATCGTCCGTTTTTTTTAGACACTGTTTATATCAGAATGTCAATTAACGGCGCCCTAATAAGTTTCGTTTCGAACAGGTAATTCAACGTCAGAGATAAAACACTTTTGTTGGAGGCGAAATTTATCCCGTCATTTATTCCTGTCAATGGGTAAATTAACGTAAGTCATGATTCATTAAAACGCCATTTAATGAACATTGTAACAATGACACATTTCCACTGCTGGCAACCGTGATTAGATTAGCGATTATTGGTTTTAGAAAAGAAAAATCCTAATATTCACTAATAGACGCTACGAATGTTTCGTTGTAGAGACATAGTTTTTTTTTTTCCTAAGTTTAAATTGTCAAAAATTGATGATAAAACACCACAAACTCAATTCTGTAACTTATTTACGTTGTAGTTGTTCATTTCAACTTTTCCTATAGAAGTGGGGGGACGGCATCTGTAGAAAGTGTCGAGCTTTTTTACTACCCCACCCTTTCCTCCTATGACAAATAGTACCGGTAACTAAGTCTGTTTCTTGCCATTTTAACTTTTTCCGGCAAGTTTTAACTTTTTGGTGCAATTTTTTAATGCATTCTTTCCCTTTTCGGGCTTTTCCCCAACTTTGTTAAAAGCCATGTGAGGGGGGTCATGTCCCCCCCCCCCTCTTCCAAAATAACACGCGCCTGACTGATTGTATACGTCGTATAATGATAAAAAAAAAACCCGGGCGTATCATGGTTACGCTATCCCTCCCAACTTGCCATCCAGATGCTATTGGTGTCGACTATCTGCTCATCAAGAAGAAAATATATTCAGTATTTTCAGAAATGTGGTTGGCAGCCCTGATTAATTGCAATGCATTTATATAATATTAGCGCAATAAAGAAATTAGTTGCCATGACAGCGAATTATAACCTTCCACACGAGTTTTGACATCAGCATCGCCAACCAAATTAAGATACACCAACCCCCCCCCCCCCCTCGTAGAAGATGATCTTGTATATAATAAAATAATGTTCATATTTTATACCATTTTGACAAAATAAAAAAAAACTTTGAATTTTACAGCTCTGAATTATTTTTTATAAATTCCGCAATTATAAAATTGTTTGTTGTATGTGATGGTGTTTGTGCACAGCCATTTATAATGTCAACTTTAAAGAAATGTACACTTAAAACAAGCAAAATTTTGATTTAGAATGAATAAAAAATAAATATATAAAACCAACAAATTGCTCTGTTTAGGACAGACTGCCGAAAAAAAAAACGGATTGTTTGCTTTTTGAGAATTTTTTTTAAAAAAAATTGATTATAGTAATTGTTTTAAATCAAGTGATCATGATTAGATCGTTTGACACGCAGTGACAGGTTTATAGAGCGTATTAGCCACTCAAAATGGGACCGACTTCAAAGGGGAGTACGTACTGTATATCGTACCGTAATTATTAGGGAAAGGGCCGACTGTCCATTCTGTTCTTATTTTCGTCATTTAAATCGACATCATCGGCCCTGCGATGCATCGACTTCTTTAAAATTTACGACGCTTTAGAAAGAGGCTAATTTTTTTTCTGCTCCGACGGGCGAATAAACAATAGAGAATGTTGTAAAAAAAAAATGAAACACGTGCACTTTGGAAAAATACGAATAAAACTGGGGGTTTCACCTCCTAAAAGCTTCAATATTTTTAACAGTTTCCGCACGGACGCAGTCGTAGCTTTTCTTTACATTTATCCGCGCGAAATGCGCGCATGCAAATGGCCATTTTGTTTTAATACGAGGGCGCATCAAAAAATAACCGGAATATAAAAGAGAGATGGTTGAGTATTAACCGCATCACGCTCTATAAAACGAATGTAGGGCAGGAAACTTTCCTCGTTCAAAAGTCTAGCGTTGGCACCAACTTAATTTTCCATATAACTGTCCTAAATCTAATAAAACCGTCACCCCCCGAACTGCTTGGTGTATTTTAGAGTTCAGCGTCTGATTTGTCTTCAAAATTAGTTTGCATCGTTATGACCGCTGGAGGGAACATTTTAATGTTGGCCAATAAACACTCCCGACTAATAAACAATTTTCCCCGATGGTAAAATATGTTTAGAGGGAAAAAAATCCCATAAAAAATTAATTTATTGAGCCATAAAGTTATGATAAAAATAATAATCGATGGAATAAATTAATATAAATACCTCGTATCTCCAAAATTGTGGTGAAATATTAATGAAGAACCCATTCGTTAATGGATCGTTCGCAACTAACGTTATCGGTTAATTTGGGTGGAATCTTAGAAAATGGGGGAGCAATTTACTACTTTCATTTATGATTTGGTTACGCGGAAAATTAATTTTGTTTTTACCTTATTAGCGATTAATGGAAATGGAAATATTCAGGAAAATTTTGCCGTTTTTTGGAAATAGGTATCAGTCAACCATTTTGTTGTTTTTATTTGTAATTTGAAGTTTTTTAAACTTTTATATTACTAATCTGCCTTTGAAATCCGTTAGTAAAAAAAAATTCGGTAAAAGATATTTACCGTATGTTCAATTTTGCACATCATTTTTTTATGGTAAATATAATAGATTTAGAGAAAATGGTTCCTAATGCTTTAGGCAAATATCACGGTAATAATGTCTTTAGCCAATTCTTAATATATTATTGGGAAAAAGGCATTATCCTCAAACACTTTTGTACGGATAATGCCTTTTGCCATAAAAATATCTCGGTTTCAATGGCGATAATGCCTTATGCCATCAGTGTATCTCCGTAGCCAGACTATTAACGGGCCCTGGGAACTGAGCCCTAAACAAACACAAACATCCATGCCTTATTCCGGGAATCGAACCCAGGGCCCCTGTGGTCTCGTGGTTGATAACCTGGCGTCTAACCAGTTGAGCCACCGGGCTGGCTTGCTGGTTAGCTTATCTGTGATTTCATGTTGAGCACCTGACACTGACAGTGAAGGCAAGGTATTACACTGGAGTCCTTCGAAAATGACTTCACGACAATATTGGTCGCTCGTCTATCTTTTTATTTTGGTTGTATCATTTCGTATATAAGCTGAGCCAATCTGGGCTACATAAACCATCCATGTCGCCGGAACTACTGTCTGAATAACTGGAACTACATTTGCTGTCTCAGTCTCCCGATTTAGTCCTAAATGACAGAGAATCTGTATATATCTGTACAGGCCATATCACACAGAAAAATTAATATTTAAAATAAAAAAGACCGCCATATTGGATTCAAGATGGCAGAACCCAACCAAACTGATCGGAAAATCATGGCCGACATTTTTAAAGAGAACAAAAATCCTTCTAAACTGCATTCTGAATCAAAATACTTGATCTTAAAGTAAAATAATGACTATTTAAACAACAAAAAGACCGCCATTTTGGATTCAAGATGGCAGAACACAATATCAAATATACCAAAATGATCGGAAATTCATGACCGACATATTTGAAGAGAACAAAAATCCTTCTAAAATGCATTCTGAGGCGAGAAATGATTGATATTTCATAATATAATTATACAAGACACTTGAGTATTTAAACGAAAAAAAGCACGCCATTTTAAATTCAAGATGGCGGAACAAAATATCGAATATACCAAAATGATCAGAATATCAAGGCGGTCATGATTGAAGAGAACAAAAATTCCTCTAAATTACAAACAGATGCGGAAAATAACTAAAATTACATAAAATAATGAACATTTAAAACATAAAAATTCCGCCATTTTGGATTCAAGATGGCGGAAAGCAATAATGAATATATCAAAATGTTCAGAAAATGAAGGCGAACATTTTCGAAGAGAACAAAAATCCTTCTAAAATGAACAGGTTTTAAGATATTGCTCGGTTTATACTTCATTTGCCGCCATTTTGAAACATGGCCGCCATATTGGTTCCGCATCATTTTTCGAGATGGCTCCCAATCCTAATTTGATTGTATGACCATAATCTACAATTCTGCCAAAGGGGACCTTCTTATCACGATTTGCAGCTTTCTTCTAAATTATGTCGTCTAGCTCCCCCACTATAAGGGCTTCATAAATGTTTTCTAGTTAATATTAGGAGGGATAGGGATTAAAAATAACATGAAAACAACTTAAAATTACCCTTTAAAACTCATACTTTTGCACGATTGTCGCATAACGCAGGATTTTCGACGGACACCCTCTAAAAAGTGATATATCCCATTTGGAATTTAACTTTTTTTTTTAAATAAAAACACAGAACACATTTCTTTTTCCGAGACCACATTTTTTTTTTCGTATTTTTATTGCAACTCAAAATTATTCCTTTATTATTTTCTCCCATTACGGTATTAATTTTAGCTATAGCAAAGGGGGGATTAAAAAATAAAAATGACTCGCCATTAATTTTTACAATATTATTATAATCTCAAGTTCTAAAACATCATGAAAACACTTTTTTTTAAATATAATATTATTACATTTATTAATCTTTTTCAAACCCCATTGTACAAGCCGAAAATAAATGTCTAAATTTTTGTCCGTATACTTCAAATTTTGGGAAAAAATTTTCAACTCAAACTTTGTCGTTTTTGACGAGGAAATTTCACCCTACAAAATGTTTAAAGCGTAACATACAGGCCTAATTTTAAGCCGCCAAGCAGATTAAAAAAAAAATCTTTTTTCCAACTCGGTCTAATCATTCTGTTGTAATAGATCTTTTTTCAAAATTGCGTCGATTCGATTTAAAATCGACGTTTATCGTTCTTTTTGTGTGAATTACTATAAGAATATCGTCCTTAATTTAACTTTGTATTTTTTTTTTCTTTTAAATAGATTATTATAAGTATTTATTTATGGATTATTAATTAATTTTTATTTTAAGTTTGTTATAATAATGTCAAATATTCAGAAATAAAAACACTCGACTAGAATGATTTAAAGGAGAACTTTAAGGGAATGTTAAAAAAAAAAACGTAATTTTCTCCTCTTTTTGCATCAATTACAGCCTATGATTCTTATTTTAAGGCAACCAAATATCGCAAACCTCACTAATATATTATGTAATAATAATCGGGCGTTGTTTTTCTTCTGTTGTTTTTAATTTGATAATTCTAATTCATACTTTTCAGCGTATTAAAAAATGTTCACACCTCATCTATAACCAACTTTAACCAAAAAAAGTATCATATTGAGCATATTAAACAAAAAAATAATTTTCGTCCGTGCTTTAATAATATTATGCAAAACAAAATCTTATTTTTGGCTGCCTTAAAAAAAACATTCGCTTGTGAAAGTTACTACTCGTAAATTTTTTTTTGATCAAATGCAAAATGTGCAAAACAAAACAAAAATAAAGAAAGAATTTATTTAAAACAAATTAACGGAAAAAAGAACAAAACAAACAAAAAATTAATGCTATAAAATAACAATGTTTTTCGCTACGAGTTTCGAATTAAAATATGTATCTCAGGAGTTTAAAAAAAAAAAAAAGACATATCGTTTTTTTTATAGTTTTTGCAAAATTATAATTTCTTTGAATGGTCCAGCCGTAGCAATTGTTTATATTATAAACCTTAAAGACTAAATAAGTGGCAAAAATCCAGGCCACAAAGTACGAAGAAATACATGACCGTAAGTAAAAATGGTATTTTTATAGCGTAGTTTTATGAAGAAAATAAAAACATGCAGCATTTTTGAGTATTTTTTTTTAATATTTTGGAAAAAAAAAACAAAAACAAAAACAAAAAAACAAAAGCAAACTATGCTCTAACTTTTTTAATTTTTATGCAAAAATTAACTCCTTGAAAACAACTTTTTTAATAATAAATTCAGGCACACGTTTGGCTTTTTTTTTTTAAGTTTTAAATAATTCCAGTCATTTTTAATTGTCTTTTCTTCAAATGACTCGAAACCACAGCAGTCTTGTTTGTTTAATCGTTAAAATATAAAAACCAAAGTTTAAAAAAAAAAATTAAGTAGCAAATGACACTTTCAAACCTAAACGTTTTAAAGCGACTGGAAATTTATTCTACAGTTCGCCAAAACAAAAATGCCACTGGGGCGCCACTCTTTCTCTCACTCACATACAACGCGCGCGCAAACACTATTTGGATGTCCTATTCAGTAAATTGGTTGTGTTCGTCGAAGAATTCGGGTGCTGTTGATTCTGCTGCAGCTGCATCAATTGAAACATGTTCGACGCCGACATTCCCGGGGTAACGCCGCTCCAACTGGCCCCCTGCTTGGGATAGATCGTCGGCGCAGATGATCCCGGCTGGAAGAAGGGATTGGTCGACGACAGCTGCGGACTTCCGCAGGGGCTCTGGACCGGGCTGGTCGATCTGCGGACCGCCGAAGGGGATCCCTGGGGACTCAACGATCCGCTGGAACCGACGTTGGCGTTGTTCACGACGCCGTCGTCCTGTCGATTTCGCATCAGCTGATTCAGTGTGGGTTTTTGTTTTTCCGGGCTTCCGCCTTCCTTGCTTCCACCTCCGCCGTTGCCCGTCTTCTTGAGGGCGTTCAGGTCCTGCACGTAGCGGAGCAGGTCTTCCGTCAACGTCTTGGGTTTGGGGCTGGATTTCGACTGCCCCTGGCCCTCGGAATAGGATCTGGTGATGGTGGGTCTGATCAGGGGCGGCAGACAGATCGGCAGCTTCTGGGTGAACGCCAGCAGAGACGGCACGTGCTGGTGGGTCGGCGAGGTGCTGCCCATCAGCGGCAGCGTCTGGTAGTTGTTGCCCGGAGGGGAGACGAGGCTGCACGGACGCATCAGGCCGCCGCCGGAACGGGGCGGCGAATAACGCATGTCGTCCTGCGAATGCCCTTGCTGCAATCGTTTGCGACGCCGATACGTTTCGATCTCCATTCGCTGACGGAGCTCCAGTTCCTCTCGCTCTTTCCGCTGCCTGAAATTTTTACAAAAACATTCGTAAATTAATGAACTCGGTCTTTGTAGAAACACGAAATTTCGTTCATTTCGAATGCGGATCCGTGATAAGAGTTGCGTGACTAAAATATTGATAATTATTTTAATTACGCGACTGCCGAGGACGCCAATACGCGAAATGGAAATTCCGGCGTTCGAAAATGAGTGGATACATTTTCTCTTGCAGCTGAACTTGTATTTCCATAGCGAGATTCTTACTACGTAATAAAAGTTTGAAAATTCTTTATGCTGAATCAAGTTTCAGCCGAAAAGAAAAAAAAAGAAGCTGCAACGTGGATCATCTGCATTTCCATCTATTTTATCAGGTTATTAGTCTGTAATATCAAGTTACACTGGTCGAGAGAAATAGTGAGCTTTCGATGACTTTGTTTTGCTTTGGTTGCACTGGCAAAATAATATCGAATGAAACATCGTATGCGTTATAATATAAAATACACGTACGGATCAACGAGGAAACAATGTCGAGGTTAAATTTTAAAACAGACTTTTTTCCCCCACTTACTTCGCTAGAATGTACTTGAAAGCATCGTCGTCGAACACCTCGTCGTCCGTCTTAGCGTGATCTTCCACCAGGACAGACTGTTTAAATGAACAAGGAAATTATATTTCAACCTCCAATGGGAACAACAACAAAAAAAAACTGTTCAGAAATTTTCGGCGTTGTGTGAAATATACTCTGTACGAAAACCGGATTTTTCACACACAAACATAAATCTCTTTTTGACCTTGCGAACGACACCTAACGAGCACGTGCAATTTATAGCTGTTTCAAAGATGAATTTTGAACAGATACTGCATGCGTCAAAAGATTTATTGCTGTGTGCGAATAATTTTCCAAATTTTAAAATTTTTTTTCCAAGTTTTAAAAATCGATGAAACCGATTAGACTCGATATTATCGAGAAAAAAAAAAGCGCGATTCACACAACCCCGATTCAGAAAACGGATTGGTTAGTAAAGGTTAGTAGAAGGCCGTTTTTTTTCTCCCTGTTCCCGGATTCAAGCATTTATCTTACCAGGAACTGTCCTAACGAGGCCGTGCGTCCGAATTCAATCATGCTCTTGGAACGATTGGCGGCGGCGGCGGCAGCGGCGTTGGTGCTGTTGGTGGTGGACAGGTAGAGGGAAGAGGCGTCGGTGAGACTGGCCCCACGACTCCCGCCGCCCGACGACCCGGAGGTGTCGCTATCGCTCGACCGTCGCGCTTCGCTTTCCGACACGTCCCACATGCTACGCGCGCGCGTGAGCTGTCCCGAACCGGTCATTTCTAAATCGGGGCGTCCCGCGTTCAAACTACCGTTGGTACCTAGTTGACTGACGTCGGCGCAACTCTTGGCTCTGGTCAAGGGTCCCGAGGCGGGCAACAGGCAGCCGCCGTCTCCCAGGCTGGAGTGCGGCACCTCCACGGAGTTGAACGACTCCATCAGGCTCTTGGTTCGTTGCAGCGAGTGGCTGGAACCGCCGCCGCAGCAGGGATTGGACGGTATAGTCGAGGAATTGGAGTTCCTGGTGTCCTGCGAGGAACAGGAGGGGGAGAGGTCGATCATGCTGGGGGAACGTCCCAGGCCGCTGTCGTAAGTGCACAGGTAGGGAGGAGGGGACTCCGGATACAACCGGGGATGAGAGGAGGAGGAAGCCACGAATCCCCCCGCGTGGCCGATCAGGTCGCTTCGACCGCGGGGAGCGACGGGGGGTCCGATGGTCAGGTAGTGGGTGTTCGGTTTGGGAGCCGGACGGGGCGTGTTGATGCCCACGTTCTTGACGGCGGGACGTTCCGTCTGGGTGCCCATGTCCCTGGAATAGCTGCCGAACCTTTTGGTGGGAGAGGCGGTGGGCGACGACGGCTTCTTACTGACGACGACGGTGGAGACGGGTGCGGTGGCGGCGGCGGCCCCGTTTGGAAGAACCGCGGGAGGCGGTTGCACCGACACCACCGGAACAGCCGGAACGCTGTCGGTGATGGCGTTCTGCATGGCGGCCGCAAGATTATTGAACGCGCCCTTCATGATTTGAGCGAGCGCAGCCTCCAGGCTGTGCGACGAGACTTCCACGGCGGAGGCGGACTTCTGCATGCCTCGCGCGCCCTGGTCTTCCAGGCTTCCATCCTTCTTGATCCCCAGCGGAATGGACAGAGTGTTGGTGGACGCGGTGAGCGAGTCGTCCTGCGTGGATGTCGCGCACTGGGACGTCTGGATTCTCGGATTGACGCGAGCGGCGGGAATGTGAGAGCCTCCGTGCGGAGACGGAACGGAAAAGGAACGGGTGGTTTTCTTACCGGGACTGTGAAGAAGCGATCCCTAAAAAATAATATATAACGTAACAAAAAAAAAATGGTAACAGGCAAAAAAAAAGATGCAAAAATAATCAATATCTACATGCTACGAACTATTAAAAATAAAAAAGCTTTTTTTTTAACGTGGATGGGTGGTTAAAAACTTAAAAAATGCAACGATGATATCGGTGATCAAATCAAATTAATAAAATTTAAATAAAAAATACAACGGCAAGTTTCTACAAGCGTGTTTTTTTTTTCCTAACTGAATAATTAGAGAAGATTGTTTGCAATTAATTGCTTACCTAGTGCGTCGGAAAGTTCTGACACAACGTTTTTTATCGATTTATTTCAAAACCGGAGATGATAAATGTTTAAA
>JAQFYH010000112.1:0-16525 GCA_034694405.1 Scolopendrellopsis subnuda
TCACCTCTAAAAACCGACCATGAACGAAGATGATTGGCTAAAAGAAAGTAGCGTGTCCGACGAGTGAAAATGTGTATTAGAATAAAAATATGAATCTCTACGACGTATTTATCAGCCACTAATTCTCCATCACATCTACGTTGTTCGAGACTCGAGAGACTATACGAATTTCTTTTTGAAATATTTACGACACTTCGTTTCGCCGTATTATAATAGCATTTCGAAATATAATAAAGTTATACGAATTATAGGCTAGTTGTTCTGGTTTAATAAGAAGATATTTTTCTCACTTATAAAAGATGTCTTATTTATTGCAGATGAAGAAACATTCTGATCCAGCAGAGCATCATCATTACAGATCCTCTTGTAACATGTTTTTTACACCTTTTCAACCGGGCATTTCTCATCATTTGTCGGGCGCAGGAATGTCAGGAATGTCAATCAGTTACTTTCAAAACGTCTATTTAACATGCCCATTATGACATTCCACAACCCTCCAAAAGTCAATATTCTTGGAACCAAACGAGAAATAAATTGGCGCAATAAAACGGGCCATTTGGGAACAATATTGGTCCTAAAGAGACGAGGTATTTTTATACCTCGGATTTTAGTCAATAAAATAACAACCTTATTCATGAGAGTGGTTTTGAAGTATAGGGACGTGCACGGACGGAAAAACCAAGCCCTTTTGGTTTGGGTAGTGGCGGAGACCAGGAATACTCTGTAACTTGGAATGTATTCATATAAGCAATCAGCCAGCTGAAGAACCATTTTTTTCAGCAGGGCATTGTTGCATTTATCCTGTATTTTCTGAACGCTTCATGTGTCATTTCTGTTTTTTGGAACAAAACAGTTTTCTTGTGCGCGAGCATAATATTTAATTTTACTCCTGTGGACATTTTGGCTTATAAACTGAGGGATCATCTTTCTTGAAACGCACTTTACGACGTGTGAAAATACTGTCGAGAAAAGCAGACACATTTGTTACATCAGAAATAATATTCTTGCGTTAATAAAAATCTTTTTAGCAATATTTCTTCACGTGATTAAAAAGAAAAAGAAATTGGAAACCAAAACAGAATGAACCATTCTCTAACTCGTTCCGGGGTTCCATCCGCTCCTGAAGAAAATGGAAAAAACAATCTTATCTCATTTTAACTTCTCAACCCGTTCACAATGAATGTCACGCATAATCTTTTTTTCAGTCACAAAAATATTAAAAAAAAAGAATGGAATATAGTCGGTTAAAAAAAATTGTCCAGCGCATCTCAGAAAACTATCTCGCATTTTGAAAGCGCCCCCTGGAGGGAGGACTTGGAGGAGTCGAACGTCGAGAGACGTGACTTCAATATTAATACTTCATCATCGTCTAGTTTGAATCTGGTTATTTCTTCTCGATCCCCTTTTCTTCTTTTTAAATTAGAATTGAAACATGATAGTTATTAGAATTTCGCAGTATTATATAACCCGTGTCTTATAAACAGGGTTGTTTCAAAAATTGTTTGACATGAATCATGATCTCGTTGGGTGTGTTAGAGGTCAACAATCAGGGTTCAAACCCGACCGATCTCACAATTCAGCTGATAACCCGCATTTACGCAGAGTGGCTGCATGGGGTAGACAACGATAGTCCCTTCGAGGAAATTTCTAGAGCCTTTCAGACAGGTACATTAGACCTTGGGCAGCGGTTTTAGGTTCTTGCCCACGGGCTTTTCAAATTAAATCAACATTACACATTATATCGATGAAGTTGGCTACAGCTACACTGCTTAGGCAAAATTTTGCAGTCATGAGGGGGCGACACGAGATTTGGCTTGCATTGCGTAAAATTACAACGTTGCAATCAGAAAACTCGCTGCAACTATACAGGGTACAATAACTTATCGTTAGTATAGTACAGCATTCAGCAATGATAATATGTAGAATATCAGAGCTCTATTGAACAGGCTGAGCAAACCTATATAAAAATGTACGAGTGCAAATCGGGATTAACCATATTTTTGCATTGCACATCGTGCATAAATAAATAGGGTAGTTGAAATCTCGGTGAAAAATACCTGACAACATTTCCAGTTCGATCACCCCATCAATGTACCTTGTATGACGTAAATAAAATACTTTATACTCGTAAAGGTAAATCATGTTTGAATACTGCTGGGGTATAATGGTTAATTGTCAAAATAATGAGAAAAAAATTTGGATTTTTGCACAGTTTCAACAAATTTAAACTTAATCATCAGCAAACATTATCGTGAACGATTTGTGAATACCGTATTTTAATTTATTTTTTATCTTTTTTTACACCTCTCCACTCCGCGCGTTATTATTCGTTCCACTCTTGTGGTTTTGAACTCAGTCTGATGATGAAGATGATTCTGTCTCATAAACAACGTAAAAATGTAACAATTTTTCTACGTTTCGCGGTGCTGCCACCTGGACGACAACATCCGAACTTACTTAAACGTCAAGTAACCTCCATCGAAAATAATGACAGAGTGGATCCTTCTCTTTTCATGCTGTAACTTTAGAGCATCAGAATATAGCGTGGAATCTTAATTGCTTGTTTCTTGCATAGTAAAGAAGATGGTTGGGTTCTCGATCAAACTATGCACGTGTGTTTTTTGTACTCGAAAAAATACATGGTGTGTTACTACACATCGGGAAGAACCAGTGCTACGAAACGATTCATTTTAGGCATGGATTAGCGTAATATAATTAGAATAAAATTCGCAGAAAAAAAAATGAAAATACAATGCATAATGTAGGAAAAAATGGAGGGAAAATATAATGCCGTTTCTAATAGCAGTAAAAGTAAAACACAACGGTCGGAATGACACGAGAATGAAATAACTAATACTCTGCCGTTGAACATAACTTACAATTAGTTTACAAATTTTTCTACGAATCCAACCGAACATATGATAATTATCCTACAGGCAATTATCAAATGTTTTACAGACGGCTCATACTTAAGTTATGTTTAAAAGGTTGGAACATATTGTTTTCGATTTTTGTTTTGTCTGTATGGGGTATTCGTATTGGTATGTATTACAGTTAAATAATGCAATTACTAACCCTACCTACTGTATAAATGCCATGCTACAGTAATTAAATTATAGTTAGTAAGTAAATTACGTACGTAACTTATACCGTAACAATAAATTGCCAGTATAGTGCTAAATTCCTGTTCGAATTTCAGCTATCTTTTACAGTCGTGAACATGCACAGATAAGATATGGTTTTTGCACGGTTTTTCGGGTCTATATACTCTGTATACGTACATAAAACTGTCTATTCATTTTACTGAAACACCCTGTACACGGTATAAAAGTTTTAAAGAAAATTATAGTATCAAGAACATCACGAAAATGTTACAGAGGGAAAAATTGAAAGTGAAAAAGAATAAAAAAATATATTCTATGCCGAATAATAGAAAATTCCGTAACGGATCAACGGAGTTCAATACGATATTTCTTTTTCTTCTATAAATAAGGTTTTGAACGAAATTATTTTTCGAGAGTTATAATTTTAAAGGAATTTCTTTTTAATTTGTTCTTAAATAAATAAAAAATATATATGATGGAGATTTTTAAAATACCGAAACGTCAACATTTTTGGACGAAGGTAAACCAGCTACTGATAATATGTCAGCTGAGTTATAGTGATTTTTCTTATACACTATAACTTGCCTGGTATACGTAATTTTACTTTATATGGCTATATAATAAGGTTCAATACACTCCTATAAAGGTAGAAATTCTTGACAAATTATAACTTTAAAAAAAATATCGCATCTTCTCAAAATAAAGTCGTAAAACTTGATCATTAGCCTACGGTTTTTGAAAACAACATCATTCTGATGTATATACGACTCCCGTGCCGAATGTACCCCGTATGATCTGCTGCTACATTTACGAAAAAGTCCCAGAACTTTTTTATCCTTCACCGTATATAAACTTTTACTACTTTTCACAGAAATAAAATTGTCTGTCGCGGAAGAAACAATTTTTCTACGTATAATCTTTTTTTTTTTTTTTCAGAATAAAAAGAAACAATTTTTTTTCAAGTCAGGTCGCGCAGGTTTTATGAAATTTTAAACCACAATGACTTGTCCCGTTTCACTACCCGTGACAAATTATCGGGAACATGAAACCGTGTAAATTTTTCTTTCCAATCGCGCGATAACGAGTTATTCTCAGGTCACATAAAGTAGTTACGCCTTTAGCAAATCCAAACAGGGAGTCTAATACCTCCATCATCTAACACTAGTTAGGCGCGTCTAACATCCTCTGCAGGTTCGACGGATTTCCTCGCACGACAACTTTGTCTCTTTACGAAATGTAATGCTAAAGAACAGAAATTTTTCGACGAATTCAATTCCGCTTTTTTGCGAGTAATAGGTGAATGCGTTTAAATTCTGGTACGCAACAATTGACCGAGCTCATTAATAATCAAGTTGCATCATACGGTACCTATTTATAATAAAACGATATCACTCGTAAAATAGTCAGAGAAATTTAATTCTTCACAAAAAAATTTCAGTTCATTTGTTTCGATAAACATTTTATTCTACTTGCATCTTATTAAACAGACCATATAGGCCCTATCGATAGATACGTTTGGATTGTTAGGATAATAATTTAACAATTTTTTTAAAGAATCTTGTCAACCAACCTTTCCCAATCCTCCTTCCCCCCTTTCCCGAAAAAAAATATGGAATTCGAGTATGACAATCTGATGCGATATCGAAGGAGCTGTTGATTGTGCTTAGTCACTTTATTATTTATTATTGGTGATGGGGGTGGGGGGTGGGGGGGTTATAAATTTTGCTGCCAGTCATCGTTTGTATTCCGATAACAGGTCGAAGGTTAGAGTGACAATATTAAAATATGCTGATAAGTTGCTTATGAATATTTTGCCATGAATTTCATGATTGCATTTCTGATGCGTGTAGCATATACTTGCTATTATTTTGCGAACTTATTCGCTTTAAAACAACGTTCTATAATAGAAACAGCATTATGGGGTCACGTCTAAAAGCGGATGGTTAGCATAATGTGGTTGCTAAAGCGGTTGCCATGGAGAGGCCCCGGATTTATATCCACACCAAGTCACCCACAGCACCTAAGACGGTGCTCAAGATCTAGTGAAAGAGACGTAGAAATCATTGCTGTGAAATCTGAAATGATATCCTAATCCTATGCAGTGAGTTAAGATATTAAAGTGCAATTATTTTAGTTAGAACTTAGAACGTTAGAACACACCGCCACTAGAGGGAGATTTAAATTTTGCAACACCGTAATAAGATTTTCGCAATTTCTTGAATAAATTTTACGCAAAAAGTTATACTTAAAAAAAACTATAACCCTAGAGACACGATTTCTCAATCTACACCAGCCTGTAGTTGCTAATCCCACGTGATGGGAGTTTATTGGTACAGGTGTTACAATTCGTGCCAGGGGACAATAACCACCAAATGCACCGATTCATCAACTACAAGATAATCCGGTCAATCCGGAATTCACACACACCTTGTAAAAAAAAAAAAGAAAGGTGCGATAAACAGAAGAGTCACAACGTAAGAAGATTTAAACTAGATTTTTTTTCCTCTATCCAGTATCTGGTCAATATAACAACAGGAGTACCGTACATCCTGGAAAAAAAAAGGGGGGGACCCATAGATTTTGAGGTCCATCCTGGAACACCCAGATCCTATTTCTACGTATCTAGGATATCCGGCTTCAGTTAATGCTGTGCAAATTTTCGCTCGCAATGTTATGTACCGTACTGACCCTTCAACAAATAGTTTTGTAAAAAAAAATAATTCTCACAAGTCAGAGTTTCTTTATTAAACAATTTTGTCTATTCTATGATCATTTCTAAAAAAAGAGAAACTTTTTCAAGGTAAATATCCAGATAAACTTTTTATGGGAAAACTCTTTCGCGCGGCACTCACTCCAGAATCGTGCAGACCAGAAATCGAAAAGTCAAAACGGGTTCCAGGTGTTGTCGTGTCGAAGAATTTGCGTTTGAGTTTTCCAAACTTTTCATCATAGAGAGAAACATCTTTTCGGTTGTTATAAAATTTCGCCGGAGTAAATTTCCTATATGAATAGCCGTCTCATCCCAGATTAACGTTTTAATTTTATAATTTCAGAGGCGTTACAAGTTATCAAAAGGACAGAGCGAAGATCTAAAATCCCTGTTAACCTCATCAAGGCTGTATTATAAAGGGATCGACACCTGCGCAGCAACAACCCCACAAGGATCATGGAGAAAACCTTTACTAATTTGGAACCATAACGTTCTTACGAGTAGTTCTGAAAAGTTTTTTTACACCGTAATTCTGCACATAAAAAGGGCCGAACGATTTTTTATTTACTTCACACGTCAGGTGTAAAATATTATATTCTAACAGAACAGTAAATTAGCAACAATGACATTTAAACGAGCTTTGAAATAACCTGTGAAAAAGGGTATCGCCCATTGCATTTTATTCACTGGATTTGTTGCAGCATTAGTTTGTACCCCGCGCTAAAAATATATCCAGTAAGTTTCACATCATTTACCATTTTGGTCATGCGAATTTAGGAAATGATTTTTGACGGTTGTATTATATCAAATTCTCGGTAAACGTAGAGGCGAGACATTAATATTTAAATCACTGACTAACTGGATGGATAAGTATATTATTATTATTAAATCGCATATTGTCGGTTTTCGAGTTTCGAACAATCAGAGCGGTAAAACGCGGCGAAAACCGACCTTACTGCAGTAAGGTCTGATATATGAGTTTGTGCGAACAATTTCTTTTCTTACAATCGAAGATTAACCTTTGGAATAACTTGACTGAACTTAATCCACCATAGAAATCCTTTCTCCTACACTGCCGATATGTGGGCGCCATATTCTAGTAAGTTTATCAAAAAAACAGACACGGAAAACTTTGATTCTCTTATGGTAAATTGATAGTACTGTATTTGTTACTGTCTTCCTAAAGAAGCATTCGGATAATTTGGATTTGCTAAATGTAAGTTACGAAGTTTGCGACTTATAGGTCATCCGTACATTCTTCGTACATTACGTGTTTTACAAATACGTTCCATATTATTTATTATTCACAGTACAAGTGATGTATCACTTAGTGTGCATTCAATGACCGAAGAGGGCAAAGTCGAATTAAAGAGCTGGTAGCCTCGTCGATCTTGACTTTAAATTTCAAATTCAAAGGCGTTCCGTAATGAACTTTGAATAATAATTGTCGTGATTTAAATTCAAACGACACAAAAGTCAACCTGCTGCTGCATGATGGGAGTCAACGAATTGCTGATTTTTGTAGTTCAGTAATGGCAAACGTCGTGGAGTTCAACTTCACGTCGTTCTTTTTTTAAGTAAATTATCTCACGTCCGCAGTCCTGCGTTTTGTACACCGCAGTATATACTATAATGGGTATAATGGTTAGATCTTAGACAATTTTTTTTCTACATGACCGAATCAAATTTAGTTGGTTTTGATTTTATATTCGTGATCAGCGTTAAAAACTGAGCTATACAGTATAGTGGCGTGAATTTCATTCAAATCGGTGGTGATAAACTCGTGTATACTTCCTACTATACCTTCCTTGGTTTGGTCAAGTTGCGTAAATTTTTACAGTAGTATTTTAAAGACATACTCATCTATCATTAGGGTTTTGGTAACTTTACGACCTGTGGATAGATCCCATATGAAAACATAGGTCCATCAAGGAATCAAAGACTCTATCATTAGTTTTTGCAGCTATTTTTTTTTTAAGTTTCAATTCTTTGACAGTGGATTGTACGTAATTCGTAAACAAGTGCGGTTCATAATATTTGAATATATCGCGTTGTTCCTAAGGATTGTTTTCCGCATACTTGGTTGCTTTTTACTACGTATTGGGAGAAAGTGAGACTGTCCCTTATAATTTACAAATCGTGATTATACACACGCGTTTGCGGCGTTAAAATTTTTATGCCATAAACTACGACATTATTCAAATTGTAATCTGGAACTATTACTTCGTTATATGAGAGAGTAAAAGCGAGAAAATTCACTGGACTTCGTGTTTGTTTCTCTCTCTTAAATTACATCTTATTATTTTCTTTCTCGAGTGTTTTCAGTTCACGAGAAAATTGCTCGGTGATTTTCTGCATGAATATTTGTTTTTATACGAGATTTAAATTGCGGAGTGCATAATATGAAATTTTTTTTTCTGGAACATCTTGATGTACTTGATGTTTGAATGGGATAATTGGACCATCTAAAACCCACTGAACAAAAAATAACTTCGCTTTAACCACATTCTTCTTTTTCCGTATAACCTCCATTGTTTTATTTTTCTACAGGTGTTTGAGAGGAGGGTTATTTGCACCAGCACCGATTATAAAAAAGGCCGAGCCTTGCTCGAGATTGTGTTTAAATAGAATGAGTTGTAATTTAGCACCTTTGGCATCTTTACGAACATGCTTATTCTTCTCTTCCGCCAATGTGACTCGCTATCCGAGTAAGGGTGCGTACACGATACAGATATTTTTAGAAGCTAGAGAGAAAACGAAGCTCACGTGACTCATTTCAACAAACGCGGTTGGTCTAAACGCGTCACGTGAGCTTCATTCTCTATCTAGCTTCTAAAACTATCTGTACCGTGAAGAGACGTGACCAGAAATATCAGGAAACTGGAGGAGTTTGGGAAATCGTACTTGCACAATGCACATTTCTATTTTTGGTGGGGGGAGGGGGAATGGGATTTCTTTTGGTTAGCCAAACGACGAAATCCCTTTGCTTTTCCACGCAGCAAAATAAACGAGAGAAAGAAAACATGCGCTAATGGAACTCCAGGTCTGAAAACGGGCTGCCAAACTGATACTGCTCGCTGTTTAGATATGAGACATTACAATTTACAACGAGTTTGAAAATGTAAATACTCGTAATCTGCGAAACAACCATGAAAAAATACATTGTTCGGCCATATAGTATAAGAGTCTTAACCAATCAGCCCCTTCAACTTTTAGCATGTCAACAGCTCGTAAAACGAGATAGACGTGCCCAGGAATAAAAATAAACCCTGTTGGCATTATCTCTTACTAATCAAAACCACGCCCCGGCTCTCTTTAACAAAGTTATGTAAGGTTTTAATTATCGCTGTAACGAAATACCTACTTGACATCTCCCATAGGTTAAAAGAAGAGATACGTCTGGATGATATGAAAAGCAATTATTCGGTAGAAGAATAAATAAATTACGAGTTATTGAACTTTAGGTGCGATGAGAGATGTTATTTTATCACCCGATGATCGAGGATTAAAATTCGGACATTTTGATACAATGGAAAAGTCTGACTGTGTGACTGTTTTTCCTGCGATATCAGATTGATTCGTAAAAAATTGCGTGTAGCGTTTTTGTTTACGAACATTCTTTACGTGTGATTACCCGATGTTATACACAGTATCCAGATATATAGCACATAGTTCCTTGCAATGAACATACGAGGCGAATAGCATTTCAACAGTACACTCAGCGCGTAGCGGTGTACGGGTATTCTATCGCATTCGCAAGCATGTTATAATGTAGTCATAGATGAGGCAGTACGCCCTCTTCCATTCTCTCCTGGTATGTTAAGAGCGACAAAAACATAACTTTGGAATTCTCTGTCTTCTTTGTAGGTATAATCGCAACAAGCTACTGATACCATCAGCAACGTTATATAGGGAATCGCATTGACGAAAAATTCGTGGTCTGCATTTACCTGAACTGCGCTGTTGAGAAAACAGTTGTTTTGCCCGGGCCGATTGAGAAGTCCCTTGGAGTTTCCTATCGTCAGGCTGCATCTTGGAGCCAGGTGAGGGGGCAGCGGCGGGGCGACCAGGGAGGCCCCTCCTTCCCGCGGCTGGATCAGGACGGGAGACATCATTTAGGAATATGCTTGCGTCCACCAAAATGGCTACATCCCCAACATGATCGGTTTAATCTGTAAAAACGAAAGATTTTAAAATTAGTTTCGATTATAGAATTATCGGCGTTTTCATTTTTCATCTTAAAGCATTCATTTTTTTAAAAGTTTTTTTTTTACTTTGCGTGGAATATTTCTCCCTTTCTCACGTCCCCACCCCAAACATACAATCCAGACGGATTACCTAGTAATTGTTATCGCAGTCCAAATGTTCGGATTGCTCAATTTTTTAGTTATACGCTATGTATACCGGCTCCTTTGGACTGGCGGTCAGTCGGAGTAAATCCACGTTAAAAAACTGTTTCTTCTGGATCGAGGTTATTTTCCACAAACAGTTTTTCCGCATCTTTGTTCCATGCTAAAGATAGTTGAGCGAATAGGAAAATAGGTGATCACACTTATTAATTTCGGAAACAGAAACTTTGCAAACCTTTCTGTTCGTATTATATTTGGAGATAGAGTTTTGCTCGATGTCACTGTTCTAAGTTACAAGTTTATTTCTGTGCGATAGAATGTGCGTCTGCATACTTCTGATACCGTATATTTATGAGAACCATATGAGAACGAAGTCTACTATAAGAAGAATTTGTTTATTAAGAATATGGACATCATTTTTACGAGCTCACTGAGATATATTTTACCAGCATTTTACGGATAAAAAAAAATTATCTCGAGATGTAACGGAATTTTATCAAGAAAGAATCACTCGAGACTCGAGAAAAAAACAGTGCGATAGCATTATCTTTATGGTTTCACAATTAATTATATAATGAAAGTGCGTTGAATCTCCTTCCCATAAAAAGCTAGGGAAATTGGGTTTGCGTATTTCACAGTGTGCGAACATAATTTTTTTTTTCGTACAATTCGCATCAGTGGGTCTCACGCCAAAATACAATGGGGATCTCTACGATTTCACTTCACGACTGCGATCATTGTATAAGAGACGTCGTGTTTATTAAATCCACGCGAAATTTTACACTTTTCTGAGCAGAAAAAAAAATATTGTAAAAGAAAAAGCACTGAATCTTTTAATCTCATTATCTCAATATACCCGATATTGTATACATTGATAGACGGTCACACAGGTAATTGGCAAAATTGGCCCTCCATCATATTAGAACTGTGGCTTCATTTGTACAGTTTACCACTTATTAGATTTAAAATACATGTGTGACTGTGTGTACAAGAGGGTTTAGAACAGCGACACAGGAGTGACAGCTGGACTGAACAAACCAGTGATTTTTAAATACCTCGTATATGTGGATTGTATAACTGAGCGACTGTAAAGCGAATCTGATCCTTCAGGTACTAACAGATTATTGTAGTATCAGATATTTTGTACAGTACAATGGATGTATAGTAGTGACTGTGAGTAGTGTTACTTAGGGGAAAATTGTATAAGGAAATTTTCCTAAAAAAACAACAATAAAGAGCTGAACCCGTATCCGTATATCTTTCTTTAGACGTTTAGATTTACAGTTATTATACAAATTTAATTACAAATTGTGGGGGAAAAAAGATGTTCACTAATTATAAAGAAGGAAGAAAGAATGAAGCTATACATGTCCCATATTGTTGTTTTTGGACAATAAGAATTTTTTTTCAATGCAACGTGTAATTACACTAATCAACAGTCAGACTCAGATATAGAAAGATTGTCAAGTTCAATGACCTGTTGCAGTAAAATTTAGAAAATTCTCAGCAGCTGATTGTGAGCAAGCTGACCGCCAACCTCAAACTAAAGAATATAAGGAACATTTTCGCCTTTTTCGGTGAAAAAATGATCGAGTGATACAGATGATGTAAAAATTTAACGCAACTTTATTTTTGCAGCAGGCTAAGTATCTGATATGAAAGCTGTTCTGTCAACGTGCATTCAATTTTATTTTACACTTACAAGTTAGCATTTAACACGTTCCGTGCCCATGACGACGAAACTTCTATCCATGTACCGATGACGAGTATACTCGTCATGCACTTCATTGAAGTCTATGCTTGTTATTATTGCTGGTCTATAATAAAAGCTGCATAAGTAGCGTACGTCTATTATAAACGTTCGGAGTCTGGTGTGTATGAGTTTCGCAGCGCCGCGGCCCCCATTAATAATTATTATACCGCTAGAAGTCGCCTGCTTACGGAAATGGCACGCATGCGCACGGAACGTGTTAACGCATTCATCTATCACTGAAGTAAATTTTTATTCGAGAGCGTATTCCTCAATATTGAAATTGCTATTATTTAGGCACTACAAGCGTAATACACCTTTAAAAAATAAAATTTAATTCAGATATTATTCAGTTATTCTTCATTATTACGGCGCTGATATAAACTCATAGTTATGCGCGGCTTTGCATAAATCATAATCAATTCTTGACTAAAACAAATGACCGGGCCAAGAGGTCAAATCCTTAATAATAAACCCATAAAAACCATTCATTTGCAGTTCTAATTTAGGCAAATTTATAAGACACTAGGGTTCCAACCCGGCCATAAATAACTCCATGTACGAACCCCTTAATAGTCTCTCAGATTAGTTTTAACATCACGTGCCATTTGCTGTAGTTTTTTATCGGATGCAGATCCTACTTTATCAAGACACTTGTGGGTGGGGTTGAGTGGTGCGTATGGTAACATGAGTTGCTATTTGGTACCTCAAGAATAAAATTTCCTCCGCCTTGCCTTCGGGCGAACTGACAACGCACATTATGTAAAAACCAGAAAAATGACTTTTTTTTTTCTATAATGACATACAGGGTGTTCGTTTCCAAAAATGCAAGAAAGATTACGAAGCAAAAGAAAGAGAATTAAGAAAAGTAGGGAATTAGGAAACGTAAGGAAAGTAGGGAAAATCACTTTTTTAATTGAAAATTAAGGGACGTCAGTTTAAAAACAAACTGAGTTTCATGCATCCAGACATTGGATCGAATTTTACTTATGATAGTTTTAAATCGAGTTTTGCATACCGTGGTTCTAAGAGATGTTTCTAAGCTATTCCAATTAGGAACATTGAATGTCTTTCTAGTTTTATATTTCTAATTTACCGAGCATGGAAAGTGAAAACACAGCGATTTAAAAATTTCATCTATCATTGAAAAACGTTACACGCTTTTCTTGACTCCCCCTGTAACTTATAGATATAGCAGAAATAAAATCACATCTCCTGGCATTAATTAAACCGGGCTCCTTGGTGGGGCACCTGATATACGCCCCCTCACTTAAACCCGTAATTCACCATACAGCACACAATGAACGAATTCCACAAATACTCTGTTCGAAACCTCTATTGTTCTTCGGAAATATTGTGGTCAACACTCGTATAATGAAAGAGCTAGAACCTGCAGGATGAAATAGGTGCAGCATTTTGGAATAAAGTAAAAAAAAGGCTAGTTATCCCCTTTCCCATAGAAATTATTCCCTCAAAAAATTACCGATTTGGATTTCTGCTTTTGAGGGAGGACCCCCACCTCTAAATCCCCCACTTAATAGATGACATTTGAGACTGGACGAGTTTTAACTCATCCCCATCTTTCGTAGAAGCTGAATTCACATTTTTTAGCAACATATTATTATACGATTGGAAACCGCAATACAAACAAACAGTCTCGGTTAAAAGATTCTCTTATCGTAAGTTACGTAATTCTCTCTGCAAAAGCGCGCATAAGCCACTGAAGTGAACCCAGCCTTAGCCTTCATATCTCATGCTTTAGCAGCATTTATAATCACTTTTATAGTCGTAATTTTACGAGCTATCAAACTGATTACGATAAACGGGCTATATGGTAAACAAAAACGTATAAAGAAGAGTGTTGTAAGATACGAAAACCCATCATATACCCGTATACTTTCAAGCAAGCAAAAACGGTGCTTTTAAAAATATTATTCAGCTGAATTGGTTGAATTATCTTCAAATATTGTTACAACTAAGCAGAAAAATTCCCCTTCGAGCGGAGATCTTTATAGCTCATCTGTGAGGCTGATTATAAAATAGTTGATTATAAGAAAATTTACATGGCGGTCTTTTGCCCCACCGCACTAGCAGCAGACTCTATAATATGAGAATTTACAGAAATTGAATAGATAACAAGATGCAATCAATGTTATCCCGTATATTGGTTGCGTTTCTACGTCTTTAGCCACACCATAAACCACGCAAACTTCCACATTAAATTACGTATTACTTTTTATTTACGGTTCAGTTGAGTCGGTTGAGTACTCGCGGTATAATCTTACATAATTATAGATTGTTTTGGGTCAGTGGATGCCTCTCAGTTTCCGATACGAATTAGCGTTATTTTCCATATTGTTATCTTACGCTACGCAACAAAAAAAAAAATTAAACAGAGTTAAATACAGTGGCATCATCATGACATAAAAAAATACCTGGTAATAACAATATTATTATTATTAAGACTATATTTTAAAAAAAAAAATCCGTTTTTTTTTTAAAGAAAAACATAAATAAAATATTGCAGTTATATATTCGCCAATTATCGTACAACCTTCATTCAGCTTGGATACATAATTTTATTTGGGGGTCCCCCCCAGTTCATCTCCCATCTTGACTGACGACAGAGATGCAACGATGACGAAATAAGTTCTGGAGATTATACCGAGAATTGATCAAACCTTATAGGCCTACGGTACCTATAGGTATAGAAAATATCCCTCCTAAACCTAAAGTAGTGCTCAAAGATCAAACGTTTATTACGCGTTGTATAGCCTATGCTTTTCGTCTTCGTACTGTATATTCATAAACGTCTAATAACTGTATAATGTCGATGAATTAATGTGATAGTGGTTTGTTTTGCCAATACCCAGCATACCGAACATTACTGATATTATTAATATCAGGAGGATTATGACTCCTGTTCATATGAATGATAAGTTATGTTATGATTATGATTATATATTATTAATTTCCAAAAATCTAAATCCAACGCAATACTGCATATTTGCAAGACTCTTTTACTCGAACAGTTTACATAATACGGAGTATACATTATGGCGATGTCGTCATAGTCGTACAAAGTCGATAAACTTTTCAAAAGTTCAATTTTGAAAAAAAATATCGGGCATTCCGAGCGCATGGTGACATCGCATTACACAACATACCGTAAAAAATGATTCATTATTTTCTGCCAAAACCCATCAACCGTTTTAAACGAATGTCAATAAACCACGGTGCGATATCGTCACCTGTCGGTGCTGCTGCTGGATCTCAGCCAGCAAGAACCTTTTAATAATTAAAATTGTTGTACATCATGGATTTCGAAATCCCCTGTAAATAACGAAGTGTAAAAATAATCGTTTTTGTTTCCACTTTCCAAGGACAGCTGTAATTGCTGAATAAAATAATTCTATTAGTCACTCGATAAAGTTAATAAATTTACTGTATTTTTTTTAACAACCGAGTCGCATTTCCCCATTGTAGATGGAGTTCCAACTCTGAAATAATGTCACCTGCTATTGGGAGTGGGACTGTGGGACTTCTTGTATTTCCTCCTTGGGATTCTGCTCCTGGGATTTTGCATCCCTGGCTCCCTGCCTCTTCCCCTTATTTTTCACCAGCTGATGGTCTCCGTTATCGCGACTTGAAACCAAGAATTAGATGCGTTTGGAATTGTGTCATGCCATAGGTTCATAATATTTATGGTGGATATTAAACTGTATACTTCGTATTATCACACTGAAGTGATGAAGCCATTTATGTTGAAGAGAAAAAAATTCCCGCATTATATGCATCAGTTCAGTACTGTATTTATAACGTCAATTAACGTAACTTTGCTTAGTAATATCTGGACAGCAAGAAAAGGAAGAAAATAAGGGTGTAGTTATAGAGAGTTTCTTTGCGAACTTGCGGTTACACGGTAGTAATTATATTAACCAGTCAGATGTGTCAATGCGCTTGCCATTCGATATCGTATTAAATTCTCGTTTCTGGAATTTAAAACAAGGGGACGGACCACGCCCCGCCATCTCTCTCGAGATAAGGATGTGTGCAACTTTTCGACTCCGTGATCGGATTATTGAGTAACTGACACCAGGGCTGTTACTGCTGGAATCGCATGGGGGGTGGCATAAAATGTAAATTTATAAAATGATATATGATGACATAATATTGTTCTGGAAAACGATCGACGAAGCGTAAAAATAATCAGCAATAAATTCAGTGCGACGTCGAAAACGCCTAAAAATACAGTTTCGCTTTTTTTTACTGATCAGCCAGTAAATGACTAAAACAGCAATTACAAGTAACAATGTAAACAAGATATTGGAATGGGGCCTATGGGCAGCACTGTAAATAACTTTCGAAACTACCTGGATGCGTGTGGACAGCATCTGTATTCCTGCTCACAAAAAATACCTCACAAACTCGATTACATACTGGATACAGGGTGGTTCAAACAGTTGAGTTACTATTCGAATATTCGGAATCACTCGGAGACTGAGACTCACTGCTGTGGAGCGCGAAAAATTAGCGAGTGTTCTTCACGTCGAAAAAACTTTGGCCCCGCAAATCTCGGTAAATACTTGGTCAATTTTCTTAAACTTTTTTT
>JAQFYH010000113.1:0-16515 GCA_034694405.1 Scolopendrellopsis subnuda
GCAAAGAATTTGTTAGAGCGTCGTAGCTGTCGTAATGTTAAATGATAGGGAAAGGTCAATTTGAGAGTCTGGGCGTTAAAGAGTCCGCTCTGCAAACTCTGGCTGGAACATCTGTAGACCACGATAAAATCCATTCTTTTTTTGAGTCCGACCAGTGAGTGCTTAAAAATGCACCTAATACCCAAATTTCGAAATTTTTCTTTCCAAAAAATAACGTTGTCTAGTCAAAATGCTTGAAAATTCATCGGCGCGCCGCCGCCGAAGAACTGCCCGCCGCCAGGATTCTAAAAGTCGGCGCGCCGCCGCCGATAAAAAAAAAGTCGTCGGCGCATGGGTCTAATAGCCGGTACTGTATATCCCAAACGGGTGACGGATTCCTTGACCGTGGATATCGGCCATTGAGGATATTCCACTCGGGACCGAGTGCTGGAGATAAAATACCGTAGGCCTACACTCGACTATACATGTATAATAGCGCGAACACGATCGAGAGTCCTCCACCATTAGGGAGAGCACCGAATTTAAATCATATACGGTAAATATGATCAGGACCTTCTAATTGACTAGGGTGCGTACGTCTAAACTTAATCACTCGGTCACTACAGCTCCTCATCAAGAAGTTTATTGCAATTAACTGGGGGGAAAAACAAGGACTTTTTATCTGTTTTTGTTTACCAGATTAGCGTTGTCGGAGATGGTGAATTATACGTATGTGATACCCTGGGTTCGGCACCTCCACGTTCCTCAGTCGTTCCAGTCAGCTGCCTGCTGACCTGCTCTAAAAGCAAACAAATAAACAACTTATTTTTACCAACAGAATTCAATCTCATTTCTCCCGAATGTAAGCATCGCGTCAACGTCATGTCATTTCATCTTGGAAGAAAGTCGCACCCGCACGAGTAATGTGTTCGCGTAATAAGCCAAGCTGCCAAAACTGTATTCAATCGACATTTTCGTAACATTCAGTAGGGACGCAATTACCACAGGGCGCCACCTATAGGCTGGTGCCGCATCGACATCGACAGCGCGATGTCCACCCCAGTGCGCCTATATTCGAATATAGGCGCATGCGCTTATGTACGGATTGCGACAAATAATTTCGAGACCCCAAAGACAAGCAGTTTTCGCGTATAGGCGCATGCGCCTATATCCGCGGTTATGGTACTTTAAAACAAATGGCCCCCTGAAAATACAAGATTCGGCTTTCCATATAGGATTCTTTAACGTGATGGAAAGCCTACCCCGTAAATGGTCAGGGGATTTGCACGTTTTCGCTGACAAGCTTCTGTAACGAAATAATTTTTGAAATATGGTAGAACTATGCTTATGTGACCAGACTAGGAAGTTGGTCTAATAAGCGAATGAAACTTCAGGCGCCTACACACGAGAGCTTTTTCATCGCATTTTTGAAACGCTTTTGTGTCCACACTTTTTGCAAGTCGCACAAGTGCTTGGATTATTGAACATCGTCAACTTTTGTGACTCAATTTTTGCTTTTGATCATAGCGTACAGCAAGACCTGTGCGCCGAAGGTTTTTTTTTTATTATTCTACACCCATTTCGCCTACAGCCGGCGCCCTAGATGCGAAGCATCTGTTTGGAGGGCGGTAGGAATTACACCCTAAGGGGCAGCCAAGGGGGCAGCGCACATTTCCGGACAGTTAGAGCCCACATAACTGCCCGGGAGAGGAGTTGGCCGGGTTTTACGCCGCGAAAACCGGGCCTAGAAGCAAGTGCGCTAAACCACTCGACCACCAACTCCTTTTAATTGTCGACGTACTGGCGTAATCGAAATTAAAGAATATTTTTTACTTGATTTCCAGGTCGAGAGAGCGTGCTCGCGTCCCAGAACGAAGGAGTGGAAGGACTGGCCCTGGACTGGGTCGCCAAGAACCTTTACTATATCGACAGTAGGAAAGGAACCCTCAACGTCTTGCGAACGTCCAACTTCACGCACCGACGAACGCTGCTCCGAAACCTGCGTCGTCCGCGCGGTCTGGCCGTCCATCCGCTTCGCGGGTATCTGTTCTACTCGGAGTGGGATCGCCCGGCCAACATAACTCGCGCCCATCTGGACGGAAGCGGAACCATGGTCTTTAAAGGACTGGTCTTGGGTTGGCCGAACGGATTGGCCGTCGACTACACGGCCGATCGACTCTATTGGTGCGACGCGCTGTTGGATCACGTGCAGCACTCGCGTCTGGACGGAACCGACGTGAAATCCATAACTAGCCGACAGATCAGACATCCGTTTTCGCTCACCATAGCGGGTGGTAAGTTGTCCCGTTCGAAAATGACGAATAATATTTTCGATGCAATAGGCGGCGTCAAAATATGAATTTTTTTTTTCCAGACTTGTTGTACGTGACGGATTGGCGAATGGACGCCATTTTGCAGCTGCACAAATTGACGGGAGAAAACGAGAAAGTCGTTGCCAGTATCGGAGACACGAACAGACTGTACGGCGTCAAAGTTTACAGCAAACAACTACAATTAAACGACCGTAAGTTTACTCAATTTGCAACTAGAAAATACCCGCGACTTCAACAGTAATGCTAAGAATTGTGAACATTGCACGCCTTGAAATTGGCTTAAATCCTTTAAGTTGATCGTGCAACATATGCCTTGTATTCATTCTGGCAAAGGAAGAAAACCTTTCCTTCAAATGGAAAGGGTTTGTTCCTTTTTCTAGCGGATCTAGCAAAAAGAACGAAATATTTCTTTTTGAAGTACCGTACCGGTAATTAAGTTTGCCAGTAAAGCACTAGCAGCGCGCGGATTACACGGATTACATATTTTGATAACCGTTTTAAAAATGCATTTCCTTGAAGAATAGAAAGCGGGTCACTTGAAATATTGGATTACCGTTGTTTTGCGAAGTATGATATGAAACCAGGTGTTGTGGTAGAAACGCTCTATTAAATGTGCGAAGTAGATTTCAACGGGTTGTCTTTGATCTGACCCAAAACAAAATTAATTAATTATAGTGGCTTGGAAGGAATGGTTAAGTGAACCAGACCACCAGGACGGTGAAGTCGAGTTGATTTTGTTCGATCATTATCCTTGCATGGAACTTTACTACAGAAAGGCCACTGTTCGAGTTTATCGCCAAGTTACTTCGCTTGCTTTTCAATGTTTTCGGGGCCAAGATTCTTGCAAAAATTTACCCTCTCATGTGGCAGAAATAAATCGCTCACGTTTTCACCTCTTCGATCAGGAAACCTCCACAATGGAAATTGGAACTACTAACTGACTGGGTGACAAATCCTATTCGCGTCCATGTCTAAGCCAAAAAAATGTATACTTATCCATGTTCCGGGGGCCCAGAATGAAATATCATTATCTTAAAATGGATAAGTGTTCAATTCTTGGCTTAGACGTGGACGAGAATATTCCCCAATGAATCCTATTCGCGTCCACATCCAAGCAAAGAAATATATTATACTTATCCATATCCGCGTGGCCCTCGTACAAGGCACCGGATTATGAAATAAGTATAAACTGTTTTTGCTTCAAAGACAGGACGTGAATCTATGCCAAAATCTAGGAAAGCGATTTCTTTAGCATAGACCTGAGAGCCAAGTTCCACCGTCCCCCTCCCCCTCCCCCTCCCCGGCCAAGAGATGTTTGAAAATGAATGAATGAGAAAGATGAGTTCTGAGACGTCAATTTTTTTTATTTTTTTTTTGCAGCTCGCCACCCGTGCTCCAGCCACAACGGCCGATGCGAAAAGTTCTGTTTCGGAATACCAGGCCCGACGGATGAGATGCTGAACGTGCAATGCGGATGTCCGTACGGTGAAAAATTGAACCCTGACAACAGGACTTGCGTCACCGATCCGCAGTCGGAGCCTCCCCAGCAGGCGTGTCCCAATCCGTGGGACTTCACCTGCCGGAATCTGCGATGCATTCCCAAGAACTGGGTTTGCGATGGAGACGACGACTGCATGGACAATTCTGACGAACTCAACAACTGTACGAGTACGTATAGCGCTTTTTATTACTCTTTATTCAAACATCTGTTAGGCTGAATAGTTCGATTTAAACTTAACTTTTGTTTAATCCACACCCACATTACCTAAAGCCGGCTTCCTAAGTTCGATATATCTGTTGGGAGGGCGGTGGGAATTACCCCCGAAGGGGCAGCGCGCTATTCCGGACAGTTAGAGCCCATGTAACTGTCCTGGAGTCGGCGGATTTTACGCCGCGTAAACCCGGTCGAGAGGCAAACGAGCTAAACCACTCGACCACCAACTCCAGCTTTTTTGCCTTATCGTGGCAAAAAAAGCTGACCAATCTCTTGATAAATAAAGGTTACTTTACCTTCAGGTAGGCGTCTATCTGTACACGTATGGTATTTATCGACTCGACTGTTGTGCTCTGGGTAACAGCTGCCGACTGCAGAGAGTCGGTCGGTCCAACATCACCGATGTGCAGTCCTAACAATGGACAAAATTAAAAAAAAAAAAGATTTTTGATGCTGCAATATCCAGGGAGACGCGTTTGCGATTTTATTCGCTACAATAAAATTCATCCGAAAAAGTTTAATCTCGGGGCACCACCTCGGATGTGACGCTCTGAGGTGCAATAAGCCTTTTTATATTTATTTTTTTACAGAACCGTCTTGCTCTCCCGAGAACTTTCAATGCGACAACGGTCACTGTATTCCCAAGACCTTCGTTTGCGATTCGGACAACGATTGCCTAGATTTCTCCGACGAGAAGGGCTGCTGTAAGAGTGTTTCTCTTTTCTTTCTCGGACATAATTCGGGAGAGGTTTTTATATTAAATATTGATCTTTTTCTTTTGTAGCAAATGTGACGTGTCCCGCCGCCGATTTCACATGCGATAACGGAAGATGCATTCCCCAATCTTGGAAGTGCGACTCTGAAAATGACTGCGGTGACGGATCCGACGAAGGGTCATTTTGCAGTACGTTCCTTGAAATATTGTTATTCCTTCTTCTTTTCAGTTTTTTTATTAAAAAGAATTCCGGCGATATAAGAATATGAATCTTGTCTTCAAAATAAGATTATATTGTTATAACGCCGATATACGAAATAATATCGATATTTTATTTTCAATAATGAATATCGCTCGAAGAATTAAAAAATCGTTTCGATTTGAAGGCATTTCCATTGTCACAGCAGTGATCTCTGTACGAC
This sequence comes from Scolopendrellopsis subnuda, assembly GCA_034694405.1. Classification (NCBI taxonomy): domain Eukaryota; kingdom Metazoa; phylum Arthropoda; class Symphyla; family Scolopendrellidae; genus Scolopendrellopsis; species Scolopendrellopsis subnuda. The sequence continues at coordinate 5,164 of JAQFYH010000113.1, forward strand.
ATCGTGTCTTGTCAAGACAGAATGAATTTAAATTTCTATCTGGATTTGTTCTTCAGTGTGACCGCATAATATGCGGAAATATATGAAAGAAAGAATACGGAAATGCCGGAATATCTCAATAACCCTTGAAAAGGCGGAATATACCAAGTATAGAAAGAGTGGGATCTGTCTGGCTTGAAATAATTCCGGTGTTGGTTTGAGAACGGAAAATTACTTGAAACCAGATATTTCGATAATAATGAACAATCAAAAGTGCGAACGTCTTTAATTCTATGATTGAGTCTGTGTTGTTAAGTTGAATTAAATTATCTCGAACGGGGGTTGTCTTAATTGATGACCCACCAAATAAACAGTAACAAAGTAGATTTGACTGCGGAATGATTGTGTGCCACGGTAACCATTCCTCCGTCAGCAGTTTCATTTCGGACTGCGGCGGATTTCTCCGTGCTAAATGATTGATTAGGAGCCATTTAACGCTCTCGTGTTTATCGGCACGTAAAGAACCTACGACGCTTGTTTCAAGGTACCGAGGTCATTTGCAAAATTGATCCTCCGAGGTCGGGAAATATTGTGCTCATACGTGGTTCAGTTTTTGGAAGAGAAAAACCCCGGATTCGAACCCCTTGTGGAAGTTGTGGGAGACTCTGGGTAGGAAATGCCTCCCCCCTCCAGAGACCTGTCGGAATTATTACGAGAATCTTGTAGCGAATATTATTAAGTTGCGAATTACAGAGTATTAAAAAGGGATGTGGGGTTGCGTTTGACCAATCACATCCAGGGAAAGTTCGGCCAATCGAAGCGGTGCAGCGCAACCAAACACAACGTTTATACGGACGCGCTGAAAACTGACCTTTTCTTTCTTTTTCCAACAGAGGAGAAGACGTGCGCGTACTATCAGTTCACCTGTCCGAACACGGGTCAGTGCATCCCTCGAACCTGGGTCTGCGACGGTGACAACGACTGCTTCGACAACAAGGACGAGGAGGGATGTCCCCCCACCGTCTGCTCTCCGTCCCAATTCAAATGCGCCAACCTGAAACAGTGCGTCCCCGAATCGTACAAGTGCGACGGACTCCCCGACTGTCAGGACGGTTAGTTTTTCTAATTTTTAAATAACGACGAATATTGAGAATAAAAGTATTAAAATATTATCAGAAGTTAATGAAGAAATTATTAACTCTTGATATTATATTATTTTGCAGGTTCCGACGAACTCGGATGTCGTGAGTATCAAATTTTTTTCTTTTTTTGTTTGTTTTGTTTATGGTGTGAAAGGACGTTGGCGATTTTGGCACATTTTAGAGAAATCGGTTGTCTTCATCTCTGGCTTTAACGTCATTGCATGAGACTTGGTCATTGAAAGCAATAAATTCGTGACGTGTCGCTAATCCTTGAGAAAATTAGAACTTAGAGAGTGAGATCGCTCCGACTTGACCTGTCTTACGTTGTAAGAATCGAATATTATATGAAACCAGAAATGTTGGTAAGAATGCAATATTAAATATGTGAGTGAAGTTCTTGTTGTTAAATTAAGCCAAAACGTGCGAGATGAATATACTGTATCGAGAACGGGTAAGGGTTGCCTTCATTGACGACCCACACAAAAATAAAATTTAATAAATTTGGGGGTTTTGATGACGGAATGTCCGCGAACCTGGCTTCTCTGGACCCGCCAAATGCGTACATCATTCGCACTCTCGCATTTTGGAATTCTCTAATACTCCATGCTGTATTAGAGTGTTCGTGATAGTCTGGTCAAAGCCAGAGGGGCGTAACGTCCATTACGCCCAAAATGTTTTTATTGTACCATTCGATTCTTTGTGACTTATGGCATTAGTAAAACACTTACAATCATCGATATTTTCAATATTTATCGATATATCACGAAGAAATGTTTCGATTTCTACATAGAGTACAACACTGAAGTGATTTTTAAATTGCGTTTATCTCGAAACTTTAATTTTTTATTCTTCATCAATTACGCCCCTCTGGCTTTGAACAGCAGACTTTCTTTTGTAATGAATTTTGTTAAGTCTCCAATAAAAAACGAATGGAAAGAATTTTATCGACGATTTCCTTTCCATAATAATAACACGCCGTTTAAAACCCACGTTAGCCACAAGATCCCCCGACAAATGCGACGAGGAGAAGAGTTTCCAATGCGCAGTATCCAAGATCTGCATTCCTAAAACCTGGTTCTGCGACGGCAACAAGGATTGCGAAGACGGATCAGACGAACCGCCATCTTGTAGTAAGTGATTTATCTTTTTTGTTGCAATCTTTGCTAAGAATCCTGTATTTAATTTAAAGCTAATAAATATTGTTTAACCATCTCATTTAAAGCGCAAGCTCAATGTCCGAACAACTATTTCCGATGCGACAACGGACGCTGCGTTTTCAAGACTTGGATTTGCGACGGCCAGGACGATTGCGGTACGTGGTAACGGGGAACGGAGGGGGGGGGGTGCATTGGTGAGAAAAAAGTTGGTTTTGACCTCTTTCGTCGCGTTGCGTTTGACCATAAGTACTGGGAACTTCGGAGTTCGACCGCCGATCAGAGCTGTATAACGCAATGTTTACGTAAGCTGTGAAAATCTACCTTAAGTTTATTCGGGCCTGATAGCAAACTACCAATCAGATGCGCCTTTTCGTAATTATCAAATTGGCACGCAGCCAATTACGGAGTGCTAAATTTGAAATTGTTCAAACGAGGTCGCCGTCGACCGGTGTTTCTGAATTTAACATCCGTGGCTTTCGTTAGTATTTATTTCGCGAAAATGTGATGAAAGTATTAACATTTTTTTTTTTAAATAATTTACAGGCGATAACTCCGACGAGGATCTGGTTAAACACGCTTGCGGCCGCATCCGAAAGGCCTGTTCGAATGATCAGTGGGCATGTCCCAACTCTCCCGAAGTTTGCGTCAACGTTACGAACGTTTGCAACCAAAAATCGGACTGTCCCGATGGAAGTGACGAAGGATTGGGCTGCAGTAAGTTCACTTTTCTGTTTTTTTTTTGTATCGAATGATCACATCAGACTTTTTGGACTTACAAATCAAACTTGAACAAAATATATTATGGGTCGATTACTCCTTTGATATTTATGCCGCTGTCGATATTTCCAGGTATGGAAGATTGCAAGTTAGGCAACGGAAGCTGTCAGGGAACATGCCATCAGACTCCGCTAGGGGCGTACTGTACGTGTCCTCCTGGACAAGAAAGAAACGACTCCAAAACGTGCATTGGTAAGAAGAATATCTTTTATTTCTTGGGATAAAAATAATTTCGCGCGATTTCAGCCCGATAGGTGAAAAAAAAAATCGTAACAAATTTTGGTTTCTCTGTTTTTTTTTAAACGCAAATATTTGTTTTCAGACATCGACGAATGCCGAATACCTGGCAGGTGCAGTCAGCACTGCACAAACAACAAGGGATCTTTCTTGTGCTCGTGCGAAGAAGGATACGAACTCAACAAACACTTCTGTAAAGCCGACAGTAAGTAAAAACAACAGGAAACGGTTCCAACGCCAATGCGAAGATACACCGTATGTCGTCTGACGCGAATATAGAAAAACCGGTTTTACACAATTTTTTTTTTCTGCGCAACCTTATTCTTGGCTCGGTATTTCATTACTTTCGATTTATTGATACTGGATGATCGAAAGTAAAAATACTCATATTGGACGCGGACCGCGGTTAAAACTGTGATTGTTTTAATTCGTGTGTTTTTAATCCTAGATACGAGCGCCATGTTTCTGGTGATATCGAATCGTCGTTCCATCTTGACGACGGACATCTCTACCAAGTACATCACTCGCATTCCTGTTTTCGTCGAGAACGTCGTAGCCACCACCGCGGACATGAAAAACGACACCATTTATTTCTCGGATATGAAACTGAAAAAGATATTCCGGATGCGACGATACGAGGATCCCGAAGTGGTGCGTTTAGGTTTTTTTTTTTAAATAATAATAAAGTTATAATATTGAGTTCAGTGTAAAATATTGATTGTTTAATTATTTTTTTCCCCAGGTAATCGGAAGCGGTTTGGACTTGGTGGAAGGTCTCGCGTACGATTGGGTGGCGCAGAATATCTATTGGGTGGATTCGCGTCTCTCGACGTTGGAAGTTGCCAACTTCAACGGAAGTCACCGTATCATCCTCATCAATCAGAATATTTCGCTTCCTAGAGGACTGGCCGTGGACCCGAGACCTGGGTAAGTAACTAAAACTATAACTCTGTAAGTTACGGGGTATACGATATCCCTCTGGAATCCTCTAAATGTCCCTTTTTTTTCAACACCAGGGCGCGCTATCTTTTCTGGTCCGACTGGGGAGAGAATCCGAGGATCGAACGAATGGGAATGGACGGCAGCGACAGAACAGACCTCGTGACCACAAAGATTTTTTGGCCCAACGGACTCACTTTGGACGTTCCGAACAAACGAGTTTACTTCGCCGATTCCAAACTGGATTACATCGAATTCTGTAATTATGACGGCACTGGGAGACAGCAGGTCTTGTCCGGTAGTCACGTAAGTGGGAAAAACTATTAGTGAATACAATATGGTACCGTAGGCCTATTAGATGATTCGCGTTGAAGATTCGCGTTGGCGTTCGATTCAACTTTTTTTCTTTTCCAGTACTTGCTGCATGCGCATTCGTTAACCATTTACGAGGACACGGTCTATTGGACTGACAGACAACTAAACCGCGTCCTCTCGTGTAACAAGTTCCACGGTGACAACCAGACAGTTGTTTCTCATCTCGTCAGTCAACCGCTAGGTGTCATGGCCTTCCATCCTGTTCTGCAACCGCCAGGTATTTAATCTATTATCTCTTGATTTGGAGAATTAAATGATAGAAAACCTAATCAGTCGTAGGCTACAGCTTCTGGGAGGACAAAAAAAAATGGTTCGGTATGTCCTTCCAACAGGCCGAAGTACGAACTCCCAGATGAAAAATACAAACTCCTGATGAAAATTTTGCGATAATTTATAATGACATATGCGTCGTAACTTTCACTTGCATGTAGAAATTCGGCAGATATATAGAACAATTCAAATTTTCGCTTGTAATTTAAATCCTTTTCTGAACATGGGAAAAAACCGTCTTTCTACCTTTCACAACGAAAGATTAAAAAAAAGTACTCACGGAAGGACGAGCCTGCCGGGAGTACGTTGGACGCGGTTGGAAAACCATCGGCACTCCTTTTGAAAAAAAAAAGCCATAACTTGATTTTTCTGAATTCCTTTCAGCTCCCAACCCGTGCGCCAAGGGCCGCTGCAGCCACTTGTGTCTCTTGTCGCCGAACGCGTCTGGTTTCACGTGCAAGTGTCCGCCCGGTTTCACCATGGAGAAGAATTCGAACGGCCAGTGCAAGCCCGTGGAAACTCCGTTCTTGATGGTGATGAAGGCCACCCAGATCGTGGACATGAGCCTCCAGCCCAACGACAACAGTCAAGGGTTCATAACGGCCGTCGTGGGCACCGAACAGGGCAACGATTTCGATTACGATTGGCAAGAAGGTGTCGTTTACTGGATGGAAATCGAGGAGAACGACAAAGAAAACGTAAGAAACCGACGTGGTGACCCTGAAAAAGTAAATTGATTTCATAATGCACTAACTTACTGTAATTTTCCGTAAGTTTGAAGCTCGACGATCGATGACACTGCGCAATATCATTTGTCAATGTAATGTTGTGATATCGAGCGAGCCTGAAAGCTTGGAATCCATCTTTCTTTTAGAATAATATTATTCTGTGCACTCTCTTGATCTCAGTTTCTTCTAGCTAAACATTAAAAGTGGAATTCGAAGTTTTCAGATGATTCGCCACTCCCGATAAGCCCCCTGAGCTACTCCGTAATAAGCATTGACCTATTTGATATGATTACAATAATTTGTTTAGTGGATTTGTATTAACAAAGAAGTAGCTTCTTTAACTGATAGGCGAGAGCCTACAATAACTGGAAATTATAGCAATCTTGAATTCACTCTTCCAGGGAACCATTTACAAAGCCAGTCTACGAGGTGGAAATCAGACCAAGTTCTTACCCAACAGCATAATCGGAGCGCCTTACTGCCTGGCTTTCGATTGGATAGGACGAAATCTTTACATCGGCAACAGAAAATCGTCCAATATCGAAATAATAAAGGTAAAAGAAAATATGAAAACACTGCGATAAGAGTGATTTTTAAAAATCGGTCGAAATCTGACGCTGTTTCTTCTTTCTTAGGTTGACGGAGACCAGCATTACAGACGAGTCATTCTCAACAACGACGGAACCGACGGTGGAGTTGCTAAACCCAAATCGATTTGCCTCGATCCAGACGACGGGTACGTATTGATTTATTCGATCCAACAGTCGGAAAACTGATAGTTAGACTGCATGCTGACGTCATTATTTTTGAATTTAGGAAATTGTATTGGCTGGACGAGGGAGGTCAAGGAATTCCGACCAAACTGGGCAAAGCCAATATGGATGGCACCAACACGACCGTTCTTATCCACGACAATCTGCTTCATCCCGAATTTCTGACCATCGATTTGGCTGCCAGGCAGCTTTACTGGAGCACCAGCTACAGTGGAACTGTAAGTGTTTTTGCAGTCACTTGTCCTTTTTGTTCTGGACATCTATTCCGGAGAGTTAAGGCGCCTCCACACGACAGATTTTTTTTACATGTTTGTAACACTTTAAGTCGCACTTTCACTAAAAACGCAGACGATCAAAAAATACTGAACACACAGGTTCGAAAAGTGCGGCACAAAAGTTCGACAATGTCCAACATTCAAAGCACTTATGCTAGTCTTTCAAAAGTGTGAACACAGAAGTGCGGTAAAAAATGTGAAGGTAAGTCTCTCGTGTGTAGTCGCCTCATGGTGACGCATATAAATACGGGCTCTTATCATATTGTTCAGAATGCGTTCCGCGTATTTTTATTGATTAAAAATCCCTTTTGCAGATTGAGACGGTGGACGTGTTTGGCCAGAACCGAAAAATGTTGTTGGACGAAAAGTCGAATCTGATTCAACCTCGCGCCCTGGGCGTCTATCAAAAGCGACTGTTTTACCTGGACGCGATGCAGGAGAAGATCGTCCGCGTTAATCTTCCCAGCGCCGACAACGCGGTCACCCTCAAGGACAACGAGGCCGGAATGAAGAGTCTTCGCGTTTATTCGCGTCGTTCCGGTGAGTAGCGTGGAGCCAAACAGGATTTGAAACTTCTGGCACAAAGTTTTCGTAAAATGACTCGATTTGTCACGAGCTAGGTCCTAATTTGCGAGAATTTCTAATTTTTTCTCTCGCGCTCTGCAGTTCCAGACAACCACCCGTGTCACAGTAACAATGGCGACTGTGCCCAGTTGTGCATCCCCGCAACAAAAGGCCAACGAACATGCGGATGTTCAACGGGCTTCCGACTGGAGGACAACACGCAGTGCAAGCAGTACGACAGCTTCGCGGTCGTGGCCGAAACGGACATGATCAGAGGAGTCAGTCTGGAAACGCACGCGGAGGCCATGCAACCAGTCGCCGGAAACGGTGAGTCATTATTTTTTTCCGTGTTTTTATTCGATTCGGCGATTATCGATATCCCGAATCGATTATAGGAGAAAGCGCGAAGTAACACGTGATCGATTGTGACGGAGACGTCGAGTTTTTTTTCGTGCAGAATTTTTCCCCATTGGTTTAATGCAGGCACGTGACACAGATTGATACACACCGGGGATGTGTGTATCAATGAATGAGTATTGCAGTGAATCCAGCTTGAAACGTCGCTTTGATTATCAGGGGGCAAACAGAATGTAGTTGTGAAAAGCCATTTCTCAATCTCATCATTTAACTTGCCATTCGAGAGAACAGTATGCGCGAATCAATTCACGAATCGAATTCAGGACTTTACTTTAGTCCTTGTTTAAAGATAAAAGTTAATTTGGAAGAAAATAATGAGGAAATCTTTTTTAGGTCACAACGTTCTGCACGTGGATGTCTACGTCGCCAAGAACTACATTTTCTGGGTCGACTTTAGTCGAGGCAGCTGGAATGGCATCTACAAGATCAAGCCTGACGGTACTCAGATGGAACACGTCATTACCGATGGTATCGGTAGTAACGGAATCCGAGGACTCGCCGTTGACTGGATCGCAGGTACTAGCAACCGACCTGCCAAACAGAACGAAACAGTTTTGCTCGCATGATATCGGTTGGTTTTCAATATTTTTTGATTGTCTTGTACAGGAAATCTCTACTTTACCAATGCGTTCCCGCACGAGACTTTGATAGAAGTGTCTTGGCTGAACGGAACCAACCGACTCGTTCTCTTCAGAAACAGCATCGACCAGCCTCGGGAGATAGTCGTCAATCCGATCAAAAGGTACGAAAACCGATTTCAACTATTTTGGTTAATTTTCCGATCGAGCACCTGCTTAATTCTTCTCCTTCACTAGGTTCCTGTACTGGATAGACATGGGCCAGTATCCTAAAATAGAGAGAGCTCTACTGGACGCCACCAACCGAACGCCAATCGTCACCACCGGCATCACTCATCCTCGCGATCTGACGATCGACATGCAGACTCACGATATTTATTGGGTTGATTCCTACGTCGACGCCATTCAGGTGATTTACTAATTTTTTTTGGGCTAGTATTCCTAGTAATGAAGGCGTCTAAAGCTGCGGTCATAATTTGTAGAACCCACAGCACTGTATTGTTAACTTTTAATCTGATAACAGCTACACGTTCAACACACGTTCGCGACGAGTTCAAAAAATGTGTTCACGTAGCAGTACAATTAGAACAGTGCTTTTTATTTCGCACCTTTTTGCACATATTTTTTAATTAATCACTTACACGTTGGTTTTTCGCACGCTGAAGGATTTTCTGCACGTAAGTAGTAAATGGAAATTAGTAGAAATAAAACACAATTTTGAAATAACGTCTAACCATAGACATGTATTTCCTAGACCCTAGAGAGAAAATATACACTCCCTGGTCTAACTTCGTTTTTTTTTTCAGCGAGTCGGTTACAACGGCGGAAAAATGGTTTTCATCAGGAAGAATCTTCCAAATCCCATGGGAGTTGCCATTTACGGCCAGGACGTTTTGTGGGTGGACAAGAACATGCGGATGCTCTTCAAGGCCAGCAAACATCCCAACAATTCCACGCAGCCGGAGAGACTCCGAGCGGACATCGACAACTTGCGAGATGTGGCGATTTTCGATTTGCAGAATCAGCCGTCGGGAGAGAGCACCTGCAACAGACTGGGCAACGGAATGTGCAGCCAACTCTGTTTCGCGATGCCCAGCGAAGTGGCCGGTCCGTCGCATCGGTGTCGATGCGCGTCCGGATCGCTGGCGCCCGACGGAAAGTCCTGTAAAGGTGGGCTGATCACTCCCCGTGACATTTCTTGAGTTTTTAACGTAAATTTCTGGGATGATTTTAAATAATTGTCTTCCTTTAGATGCGAACGTTTATTTGCTGTTTGCAACGCGAACCGAGATCCGCGGAGTTTACTTGGATCCTCACGAGACGGCGGTTCCGTTCACTGCGTACACCAATTTGAACAACGTGGTGGGCTTGGACTTCGATTTCAACGACGAAAAAATCTTCTTTACACGTAAGTTTGTCTTTTTAATTCTTTTCAAATCACTTGGGCTAATTCTATTGCAAAAAGTGTTTTTCCTCCCTTAAATTGCATAGAGTTGTTATTCTTTTCTTACGTTGACCAAACTGCCCGATTTCCCAACGCGGGTATTGTTGAAATGTCCACAGATTTCGATTTGATATATTCGTTCCAGCATGTGTTCTGAATAGTGTTCATTTTAATCTGCATTTTCATCTTGGATCTGAGGATTTCTACGGGTTTTCAACCCAAGATCATTTTAATTTAATTTTTTTTTTTGCAGAGATCAGACCAAGTAGCAAGATCGCGTCGATTTCGTTAAAGAATCGCACCGCAATAGAAACGATCATAGATCAAGGTTAGTGCTTTTAAATCCTGCAAACGATTTTTGTTTTTGTTTTATTGTTTTATTATCTTTAAAATATGTACAATAATTATTTTAAATTTTAATCCTCGTAAAATTTGTTCTTCAGGTATCAATCCCGAAGGAATTGCAGTCGATTGGACCGGTAAGAAAATATATTGGACGGATTCGGCCAATCAAAGCATCTTTGCCATGAACACAGACGGAACGCAGAGAGTGATGATCTTACGAGTCGAACGTCCTAGAGCGATCGTGCTGGACCCGTGCAAGGGGTAAGTTTTGTTTTTATTGCATTTTCAAAATGTTGGGTGTAATTCGATTTTCATTGGCAACACTCCGAATCGAACGTTGCTCCAAGTTCACGCCGGTAGTTTTGTTTGTTTTGGAGGGCGGTGGGAATTACTCTCGAAGGAGCAGCGAGCGTTTACGGACAGTTAGGGTGCGAACACGCTGAGATATTTTCACTCTATCTTCTAAAAATATCTCAGCGTGTTCGCACCTTAAGAGCCCACATAACTGTCCCGGAGTGGAATTGGCCGAGTTTTACGCCGCGAAAATCGGGAGGCAAGCACGCTAAACCACTCGACCACCAACTCCATTCTTCGGGTATTTTATATTTGGTAAAAATCACTTTCAGGCACATGTATTTCACCGACTGGGGTCGATACGGCAACACGGGTAAGATCTATCGAGCAACGCTGGCCGGCACGTTCAAGACGGCCGTCATTGACACCGACCTGACCCAGCCCAGCGGATTGGCCATCGACTACGAAGAGGAGAGGCTGTACTGGACCGACGCGGTCAGGGAAAAGATCGAACGCGCTTATCTCAACGGAACGGAGCGAGAAGTCGTCGTTTCTGCTTCCATCTATCCTTTCGCCATCACCGTTTTCCAGAATTTCATCTACTGGACTGATCTTCAACTTCGTAAGTTTCCTTTTATAAAAGGCGGAGTTGTGCTAGGCGTAGGATAGTAACACCAATGAAAAATTCTTTTTTTAACAGGTGGAGTGTACAGAGCGGAGAAGCACACTGGCAACGGAGTCACCGAGATGGTGAAAAGATTGGAGGAATCCCCCAGAGACATCCACGTTTTTTCTGCAGATGCTCAAAAATGTGAGTTAAAGATTATTCCTTCGCGACGTGGTGGAGTCCGTGAGATTCGCGTTGTTCTTCCGAAGCAGGTTCCCTACAGGGGAACCCCCTTACCTTTATGCTGGCTTGCGAAACTAACGAAGTCGCCGTCGGTTATGATAATAGAGACTTTTAGCAGCCGTCCCGCTATTCCTACTTTCCGCAGAATACGTTATTTATTTCATGTCTACGTTATTCCAGTTGAAGCGATAAAACGTCGTCTGCGCTT
>JAQFYH010000114.1:0-16492 GCA_034694405.1 Scolopendrellopsis subnuda
CACCCCATAGCAGGATTCATTTATCCCTGGATGGTATCAACATAATCAGCTGGTGATCAGAGGAGCGTATTTCAGGACGATCACTCTAATGATGCTATTTCATTATTGAACATTTTAATACATCCCTATAATCCATTTATTGTATCAGGGCTGGGCATTGGTAAGTACTAAGTAGCCTACTGGATAGTGGATAATGTAAATTTATTGTAAATTATGTACATTATCAAAATGTATAATACAACAAGGTAATAACTGTGCAGCACTATTGCAGGTTTTAATATTATTATAAAACGTATCGTCGCTAATAAACCCATATACAGCCGAGGGTTTATTTACCGTACATGTAGTAGCCCATACTATGATGGAAAGACCTTCAAACAAATAAAAAATTAACTCACTGTACTAAGTTATAATAATGTTATTATAATTCGATGGTACAGTCCATTTTATCTAATACAGAATAACTATAATAATCATTATACTGTATATGGTACTACATTATTTTACCCTAAGGCTGTGTCATCACTCAATCATAATAAAAATAAAGAACGATATTCTCCATCAAGGATATATTTATGCCTGGGAATTTTTTCGATTAAAAACAAAAGATCCCTCTACGAGATATGATGGTAAGTCGAGATAAAACAATTGCCTTGAATAAAATCATGAATCTTGAAAGGTCGATTTTCCTCAATTTTAAAACAATTTCTAAATGATCTACGAGCAGACTCCCTTGGGTATTTGGGTTGCATTTTTCACATTTACTTAGCTTTTAATGTCTTCCAAGACTTGGATATTATCTGCTTGTTAAAAAATAATATCAGAAAATTTTCTGACGGAGGACTCCACCCAGCCATCTCGGAGCATCAAATAGCTTGCGGCAAAGTATAAGTTTATTTTCAAGTTTGGAAGATCGTCTGGCGTAACCTACACATTACTTTTAGGGACGTCTTTTACTGGAAGCTATAACAAGCTATGTAGGGTAGTACGTATTTATCTACATAAAACTTAATGATACGATCATCCTGCGTAATATCTCTAAAAATTAAGTTTAGGACGACGTAATGCGCGATAAATCGTTTTAGTTTTACAACTTTTTAACCAATTAAAACTGGTCAGGTTAATCTAAAGAAAAAATACTAACGACGATTCTAGTAATAATAAAAGATTCAGGCGAGTGTTAATTAAGAAAATAACTTCTTTTATAGCTTTTATGTATGTAAATTAATCTAAGTTATTCTGCATCATTTACGCATGTATCCCTATATAGTTTTGCGGAGAATTTTCATGCGATCTTTCAGGTGTAAAACCCATGGAAAAAAAAAATAACGTCGTATTCGGTTAGCCCTTGCCTATACAACCTACGTATACAGCAGGCTTGTATACCAAGATAAATGTAAGTATTTGTATTCCGAATGCTAGCTTACAATTACCGCATAAATCCCATAGATTCGCATATAATAGAAATCAAATGTAACTTTAATTTCGAGCCATATACACAACTTCGGCGCTAGAGTTGAAAGTGAATTTCAGAAGTGCAAAATACCGTATAACTTTCAAATGGCTATACTCTGTGTATAACCTTATTTATACTCGATAGTCTTAAAATAGCATGGCATTTCTAAATTCAGTTAATAGCCAAGTCTGTATAATGCCATCACATACATGTTAATAGGGTTCCCGTAAAAAGCGGGACTTTGGTCGCCGTAGAAGCTGGATAAAATTGAATAGATTTGCATACATTTAATTGCTCGGTTCGCTCATGCAAAACAAGCAGTGCACGGCGAAACATGAAAGCCACCATTCAGTATTAGCAGCAATATATGGGTCAAACGACAAATAATAAAAGGGCGAGGAAAAGGCGATTTAACTGTTCAGTTCCTTCTATTTTTAACGAGGAGGATGTGTATTATAACGCATTTAAATAAAAACTCGTACCGTCGACATCACGACAAACAGTACAGAACGGTTCATCGGTATATAAAGTGTACAATTGTTTCTAGATTGTTCCGTGATCAACCTTTTTATAAGGCTATTTTTTATTGCAGGGAGCTCTTTTGTTTAGAAGTGCAGTTACGGCCGTGCTATCGCCATGATCTCGCTACACCGTAATTCAGTGCATGCCGATTTTGATTCAGCGTTTAGAGTACATTATTTTGCAAAAAGAAATGAATTCTTCATTCAGCATCTTATTGAATGGAGGGACGCTCTCACATCTGCCAAATTATGCATTCGTAGCTAGATCAGTCAATTGTTTGGAACGCAGTTAGTTACTTCGTTTTTGTTTGAACAATAATTTTAAAATTTCCGATCGCCTCATTTAGACTGTAATTTTGTATTTTAAATGTTAATAATATTAATTGTCACGTTGAATTGATGCCTAAAACCAGACTGCTGATAGATATCTGGGATCGACTTCTTCTATTATGAACCGCATAATGGCAAAACGTATCGATATATTCTTATAATTCTTCTAAAAACATGTTTCCTTTTCACGAACTTTACAAAAATTTTCAAACGAGACAGTCTACATAAAATGTAAGTAACTGTTTGGAAATGCTTCAGCCGCATGGTGCTCATAAAAAATGAGGGTACTCCATAAAATCTTGCAATTTGTCCGTTTTTGAAGATTTTTTTTAAAGATGTAGGTAGGATTGTATAAGGATCGAGTTAAGAATTGAATAACCGCGTATGAGATGGGTATAAGCAAGAACAGATCTGTTCTTGGTATAAGATTACGGGCATTTTTTTCAGTTTTTACCTCGGTTGCCAAAATCATCTACAAATGAAAGTTTGCGAAATATGCTGCTGGTACTAATTTCTTTTTCAGAGTAGGTTGATTTTATTGTGTAACTATATATATTATTGTGATTTATGTTCTTCGAACCAATGCGAAACTAAAAAAAATGAAATACTTAAGGCGTTAACTTTCACCTTGAAAAATAGTATTCAAGGTTCCAGTTTGGCCTTGTAGAAATTAACATATCAGTAACAGTCATGACTGAAATCAATATTATAAGGATCATCATCTTTTTATAGGCGATCTAATTTCTTCCCTTATAGAGAACCTTTTGAAAATACGGTAGTCTTGAGATATCTCGCGAAGGACGAAATACCGAGGGTTAGGACTCGAGTTTTCCCTTAATCGCTCTCCGAGAGCATCACAATCTTTGAAAGTTGATTTCAATGCCTTTAAAAAAAGGAAATGTACGGTATTGATCCCGCCGAAATTGCTTTCACAGAATTAATTCTGCGAGCGAATCATGCTCAGCACTGCAAATTATACACCAGCAAAATGTTGCAAATTAGGCTTCCGTGCTGGTGTTTAGAAGTTAGAGAATAATTTGATTCTAATACGGCGATCGTGGGCTGAAATTAATCGCAATAAAATCTTATTTTTCGTGTTTTTATTTTTATTAAAATTAATATAAACTATAAATACATAAATACAGCGTGTTCACTGTTCATAAAATATGCGGGATTCAAACTCACATAATATGTGACCGCGAATCTCAATGTCAGTCGTTCTCCTTATCTTAGTGATGTATATAGCAAACAATAATAGTAATTACACGTATTATAATTATAATTATATGCAAAGTGTTAAATAAGACCATCCTATAACAGTTACAAAAGAATTTGTGCAGCAATCTTTTATATAATCTCTCCGAGGGTTTTGTAAAGATTAATAATTAAAATAATACCATCTTTTCTAAAGAGGAATAATTACCAATGTGTTCAACGTATAAAAAAAGATGAGAATACGAGATAATTCAAGGAATTTAAGGTAATTATACTTTGGGGAGAGAATAAACAAATTATAAGCAAGATGCTCTACAGGATAAAGATATTTCTCAATGTTTTTTTTTTTTTTTCAGGAAAAATTCTTGACCTATAAAAAATTGCTATTCTTTTATTCCTTTATACAATAACTATCGTGCAGAAATATGATTTTATTCGTGTATTGACGTCAAAATGTAGTTACGTCAGTTATGCAAATTATATTCGGCTACTATTGACCATTTCATAGTAACCGCCTTTAGTAAGGGTGAGCCAAAAATGTCAGAATTTTCAATAAGTTAGCATAAATTCGGCCTAACGTGATATTATAGGGGTATAATATAATTCATGATTATATTCTGCATGGATGAAACCCTGAGTTGGAATATTAGTTCGAATCCAGTTAGAAAAGTGGATTAGTTCGAATTCAATTACAAATTTCATATTATACTCCGTATGAGCGAACAGCTGAAGGCGACGTGCATGGCTATTTGCATTTGATGGGTATTTGGGAGTTTCACCTGGCTATGGCTCCTATGGGATTATCTCCACTTTCTGAGCGAGTGTGAGCTCAGCCAACACTCTGTACTGTATGTGTATACTCTATAGACAACAGTATAGTATTACTCTAAAAGAATCTCGACAAATTAACTCAAGTCGACGGCGCCCGTATCATATCGCATTTATAGAAATAATGAATCCAATAAAATATGCAGAAAGTTTAAAAAAAATGTTGTATTTCGTTTTCTATTTTCCCCCCATGCTATAGGTACAAATACGAGGGGAGACAAAAAAATAATGTTGTGTACGTAACAAATTGAGGTATAATTCACAATTTTTTCCCAGCATTCTATACAATGTCCTCCTTATTTCGTGGTATATTTGTATAATTTCCTGTGTGAAAAAGTGCAGATTTTACTTTCAAGTATTTATTTAAAAAATCTTAATTCACGTCAGATACGATACGTTTCTTTAAGAACATTTTCATACAATAAGAAACAATAAAAAGGGGTGAAATTGTTCCGGTTGTAGTTTTTTTTTTTTAACGTCGACTGTCAGACATGACTATAATAAATTTTAATATTTCCAGCACTTGCAAGTTTCCTCATGCGCGATGAATAAAAGATGGCTGAGAAAATAAAAAGTAAAGCTCATATTTTTTTTCCACCACGACTCTAGGGTCTCCATTACGAACCATTGTGTGAAATAAAAACAATGATCTTGAATGATGTTACGCGAAGTATTTTTGTTGCATAACTTGGATGCGTTTCATAAAGACGTACAATTTTTGCTGTCGCTTTCAACACCGTTGAAAGCGTTGAACGTAGGGAAATACGTGGATATACGATGACCGGATCTGTTGGACTCGCACCAGTGATGAAAACGATATCTTGCATTTGGTTTACTTTCAGATTTTGTACTGATGGTCGCTCAAAACCCAAATTACGAAGCTATAAGAAGTTTAACAAGTAAACTCAAAAGTAGAACCTGTTTCTTGAATAAGCAACCTATACTATAGACATCACAATTCTAAGGGGCACTCGAAAAGCCGTCAGTTGCCATGCTCAGCCCAAAAGAAAAATAATCAAGATCCGTAATACCCCGACGATGGTTTTGCAAAATGCAAAGTTATATAATCTTTTTCCTGGAGGGAAACTAAAATAGCGAACCACAGCACAGCCCACTTGCGTAGATCGGAAAGAAAAGCGAGAATGAAATAAACTACCATCTGATAGCATTATGTGCGATATTACTGCCGCACCGCAGATAGCGCAGCGGTAGCGCATCGTAGACCACTAACTTACTACCGCTACTGTGGTATACTTGTATATACAATTATACCGTGCTCTGGAAAATGCTACACCAATAAATAGAAATGGAATTCTCTCTGTTCTTCGAAATATTCTGAATTACGAGAAAGTTATACAAATACAGACTGATTTGCCACCATTGAAGTCGCTTACAAAAATTTGTCCTCGTCAGAGGAGGTACCGTATAATAATTATATGACTAGATATAAGCCCGTCCCAAGGGACGGGTAAGTCGGATAAAAATAAAGATATTGAATGTAAGTCGAAATTGGTTCATTGTGTAGTACTGTATAGTTTTTAGCCAGAAAATGTAATGTATAGCCTACCCATATAACATGTATTTTCAAGAAATATCTTTAAATTTTGCATTTGGTGAGAATTGTTTTTTTTAAATTCAAGTTGTAGCATTTTTAAGCTCACTGGCGCGCGAAATCTGTTGGATCACTGCGCTATATTTTTTTGCCAGATATATTATTTTTTGGAAAAACTTATATTTTATGTATTTTCTAGCAATCTGGGTGGAAAATTCGTTTTTTTTTTGCGAGAAAATTTTCTGAAATTTAAGTTAAATTGGAAATTTTAAAATCACTCGGACGCGCGAAATATGTTCATTGTGGCCGGTATAGTTTTTGGTCAGAGTTTGTTTTGGGAATTTAACATATTTCATGATTGTATTTTCAAGCATTCTTTGATTCTTGGTCGAAAAATTTGGTTTTTGGCGAGACAGTTTTTGGAAATTTAAGTCAAAATTAGACATTTGGGCTGGAAAAAAAAGTTCCTCTCTTTTTGTCTTTCCTTATCGTTTTTCTTTTCTCTCTGTTTTTTTTCCCCCTCTGGGAGCGATCCCTAAAAAATACTACAATCCTCCTCAGTAAGACCAGTCTTCATAAGCAAAAATTAATAATACAGGGGTATAGTAATTTCCTCAAGAGGCTCAAAAATCCTCCATTCCTCTCATCGAGCCCTGAAGTCTTCAGCAGCCGTATCTGCGGGCTATCGTTATCGAGTCCAGAATGTCGGAGATGCGAGGCCTCAAATTATCCAAAGCAGATGAAGAGTAGAAAAAGGGTTTATCGGAAATATATTGATGGAAAGTGGAATTCTTAACTTGGGGGCAAAATCCACATTGCATTATAATTACACGAACATCCCCAACTTGTTTTTCTGAAACGACGTGTCTTGATGCCCCGATAATGACACGGTTCTGTCCTCGATAGGAGTTTCGTGCGCGTTTATAAAAATCATTTCACAATGGCTCGGAAGAAGAAGATCGTTTACACGATCGTAAAACGAATGAACTTCGCATCAACAACAGTCGTGGAAGTTCGTGCGTATTTAATTCGGATATTAAAAGATTTTCCCATGGACTCTCTTGTTTATTTTCCAAGGGCGAAACGATCTCGGAGATATAACTGTTGGTTATTTTACTGTAATATATTATATGACCAAACACGCAACGACCATCTGAGGACGGTTTATTAATATCTCGTAGTCCCATCGAGGGATAGAAGAATTTGCTGATAATATGAAAACAAGACTAGCTGTATTTTTTAATGCTTTTTCGAAGGATTTTGTATTGCAATATCGTGCCAAAAGAGACTTCAGAAGGACATTGCAACGTCTACCAGAGGAATTGTTTGGTACTATTTTAGTATTTTTGTACAAGAAATAAAGATCGAGATACAGGAAACAATGTTATTTAATTAGTTTAGTGTTGAGATGTTCCTAAGTCCTAACAAGGCGATGGTAGCAAGTTTGCCGTCTAGCCCAGTGATAGTCTATACAGAAACCACTGTCAAATACTTTTTAGAGTTCATAACAAGTATGCCATACTCCCGTCTCCTCTCTCCAGGTTCGGTCGCATTAGGTTTTCATCTCTCCCTTCAAGGAAGCAGGGGAAAGCAGGGGAAAGCAGGGGAAAGCAGGGCGTAACGTCCATGACGCCAAAAAGAACCTGCAGCTGATGGAGGCTCTCGTTCAGGGCGCTACCAATTACGTCACCGCTGCTGTTCGGATGAAACAAAGTTGACTATAAAAAGTCCATCCGATTTCAAAGTTTTGTGCTTTAGGTCAGTGGTTTTCAACCTTTTTTGGCTCACGACCCATTTTTCAAATTTTTAAAACTTCGCGACCCACCCAACTAGTAGGGGGTCTGGCGGCGGAGCCCCCAGCCGCCGGAGGCAAAATTTTTTTTTTCAATACAAACGCATTTTTAAGCACTTCGGCTGTTCTTTTTGCCAGTTTTCGGCCTGAACTTTTTGAAGTGTAACTTTAGTGTATTACGTATTTTCAAGCACGCTGACTGAAAAAATTATGATTTTGCAAGAAATTTTTTTGAAATTCAAGTCAAAATTGGTGAATTTTTAATCACTTATTGCTCTTTTTTCTAACCTTTACTTGTTATGTCTGAGACTGCAGATATACCATATAAAAACTGTGGTAAAGTAAATTATTTTTCAGACATTCGCGACCCACCTAGAAACCCTTGGCGACCCACTTGTGGGTCGCGACCCACAGGTTGAAAACCACTGGACTACAATCTACATTTATCTTTTATTTTTCTTTTCCAGTAATCAATATTTTCCTATTGGATTAGAAGCATTACAAAACTAATTTATTATCACATACTAATAGAAGCTTAGAATATTAAGGAATAAAGGCTAGATGCTTAGAAAAGTAATAAGCTAATTATAGCTTAGAAAATTCATTTGATAAAAGCTTATAAATGTAGTAGTACTCATATTTATGTCCGTTTTTTTTTATGTGAGGGCATGCACTTATCTTTATTTTCCTCTCTCAGACACCAATGAATATTCATCTTTTTTTCGCCTTATAAGAATAATTTAGCGTAGAAAAGTTACAAGCTTAAAATAGTGGAAGTAAGATAGCATAATATACAAGCTTAGAAAAGTAAAAATACTTATATCACATAGCTTTTATAATTTAATTTTATAAGGGCCTACATTTATCTTTATTTTCCTCTTTTAGTAATGAACTCGTTATTTCTTTTTTTTTTTGTGGGTGGATTTGCTTGGTAAAGAAACTCTCTAAAACCGATTGCTTCCTTTTTTCTACGTTCTTCTGTTTGTTTCGATTGTTTTCTAACTCCTTTTGCGCCTCGTCAATCTTTTTCTGGGCAGTTTCAATGAGGGTTTGAGCCTACACACTCTTCAATTAATTAATTCTACACAATTAATTCTACATTTCTCTATGGAGGGTTACATTCTGTATGAGTGGTCAGATGACTGTGTTACTTAGTCTGAGTAATCCATTATTTCTAACCTGTATACAAGATTAACGGATTATCGGTCTATTTTTAATCAAAGTTGTTCATTAAATTTCGCTAAGTCGGTTCTATTGAGACACACTGTATGTTCTCTATGTCATATTTTTAAAAAAGGACTAGTCTGACCATATTCAAAATTTCAATTATCGGAAAATTACGAATAATTTAATATTCCGATTAATCGAAATTTCTGTAATGTATTTTACAGTCATGGTAACTTATAAGTATCAGGGGGGTACCGCAACGAAGGAGCAGATGCTGAAAGCTTGCCATTTCTAATTCCCGAGAACGAGGAATTTATCATATGGGTCACGTTAACGGAGTTCCAGGTCAATGTGTACCTAACAATTCTGGCTTTGGGCGCAGTGGGTGACAAGAGAAGTCAAGCGCTCGCAATGTTGAGCGTGCTCAAGAAATTGTGCGACCATCCCAGGCCGGAATCAATCTTGCATTTCGGAACCGATCCCATCTCGGAAAACGTAACCAACGAAAAGCGAATTGATCTCAAGATAGCGGACGAAAAAGTTGACGATATATCCGACATTCCGGAAGAAACGCTGTTCGCAGAGTCGGAAAAGATCCGGGTGCTTCTGAAACTGGTCGGGAGCATGAAGGAAGCGGGACATCGATGCCTCGACGTGTTCTCACAGTATCTCAAGATCCTCGATATTCTGGAGCGAATCCTCAAAAGCAGGAACTTCAAGCTCTTGCGAATAGACGGAAAAATTGCCGAATCAACGGAGCGTCAGAATCTGGTCAAGAAATTCCAGCGATTACCGTATAAAAAGGTTTTTCACAATTCCACATACCTTCACACAAAAACCCGCAATTCCTAGCCGATGTTACAAATCTTTTGTGGTGCAGTTATGTAGTTGCTTTATTGTTTTAAGCAAAGTAAGTTATTAATCAGGACTTCTGAGTACTCTCATAACCGAGAAATGTGTACCAACACTCGCCCCATAGTGAGTAATTCTTGAGTAATCGGAACCAAGTAAGGTTGGTTTCCATATGCTCGTAGTCCGCTTTTTGTCGAAAGGATTCCATTAATCGACGGTTCAGATAACTGTACGCGACTACTTGTGACACTTGCACCACTTTCAGAGAATCCTCTTTCTACGTCAGCACTTCCATGGGACAACACCAGAGCAACTTTCACTACCTTAGTGATTGATGGATATTTTGGTTCGTCCAGTTCATCCTTTAACGTGAAAATGTTCCTCCAGTAGTGGTCGACTCGGGTAACTGACCAATCACTCGGGATTTTTTCAGTTTGATAAACGCGCCACTCATCACCTAGGGTATTGACGTCGACTTCAACCGCCAATAATTTCGCTAGATTTTTAACTGCAGGCAGGGTCCAAGCCTCTTGTCTCACGTTGGCTTGCAATACGCGACAGCTCTTTAAGACTGCATTTTTTAGGGGCAATTTCTCGATCAGATATTTACAAACGACCTTGTAAAATCTGCGGAAATCTAAGATCAGAGTTTTTTGTCCGTCCGGCGAAAGAGACTGCAGATGTACACGGGTCTGATCGCCCAGTTCCATCAGGCCACTTTCACGTTGGATATCGATATTGTCTAGGTCTAGATCGTCTAAATCCGACGCCTTGTTAAGTTTCGTGACGTCAACCTTGGTCCATCGCTGAAGTACCTGTTTCACAATGCTAAACAACTTGTCGTGGAGCAGATGGACCAAAGGTTCCTCTCTTTGAAAAAAAAAAGACAACAACCTTGTAAACAGTTCGGCAATTGACTTCAGGATATAAATTTCTGCAGGCAGTTCTTTCTTCGTCAATTTGCTCTTGATCCTAGCGTATCGCGAGTTGCTTACGACAGAGGAGTCCTTCTTTGGCAAAAAGGAAAGGAAATATTCCTTTATAGCATCCCACTGTTCGATCACTCGTTCGAGTGCCGGCAACAATGACAGCCACCGACAGTCGACGTGCTTCAGAAGTTTGTGCTTCGGGAGGCCCATCTTCAGTTGAACGCTAGCAAATTCTTGATGTCTTAACGCGGACAGACTGAACCACGTATCGAGTTCAATTATAAATTCAGGAATGTGTTTAAAGGATGAATCGAGTCCCTTTCCAAACGCATTATGTACAACGTGTAAATTACACGTTCCAATGTTAACGAGGCCGGTATTTTCTTTCCGAGTCTGCATCACAAATTCGTTCACAATTGTCCACACAGTTTTGCTCACATTTGGACCGTCACTTCCTAACATTAAGAGTTTATCTAAAGCCAATCCGTTCTCTTGAACTGACGCCAAGATCTTCTCCAATAGATGCTTCCCGGTTGCTTGGCCCATTAAATACGTTTGTAAATGACTGACGGCCACTTCATTTCTTGTTTTCGACCAATAACGCACTTTTATATCTAGCTGTTTCGCAACTTGCTCGTTGGTTGTTTCGTCATATTGCAGAGTGTAGGACGTTAAAGGACCTCTAAAGCTTTATAACACTCCTAGGGAGTTAAAATGATAATAAATAGATAAACTAACTTACTTTAGGTTGTCTGGATGAATAAAATTTTGTTTCTGAGATATTTTAAACTTATTTTAAAAAAATATTAAAATCTAGCCTTCTGGTTGGGTCAGCCGTCCTCAAAGGACGGCTGCTGGTTTTTTTAGCTACTCGCAACGGCGCTATACTTTTCAAGATACGGGACTTTCCGAAGATACGGCGATTTTTAAAACGGTCATTCAGAAGGCGGTAGTTTAAAAACGGAGAGAATGGCTCCATTTCAGTATCTAAAACCAAACTTAGCGCGATCTTTCTAGAATCTTGGTAAAAAAAATGCCTTCCTGTTTTATGAAAGGTTGTTCATCAAGTATTTTCGAAACATGCAACTTACCAAAAGATCCTGCATTATTAACATTAAAAATAACTATTTTACGAATTAATAATGTGGAGAGTAGGCTAATATGTCAAGGCGGATGAACGTAGTATCTGAAATTCTCCGTCAGTAAATTTAATCTGATGCAATGTGTTTAACTTAAATGTAGCCTATAGTATAACCTGCTCAATTACCCAAAAGAACAACGGATGATGCCAGAATTTGAATCGTACCGTACTTCTTGATCAAGTCCCATAGTGATATGGTAATCTCATAACCTGTGAGGCCTCAGCTAAGCAAATGTAAATATATAAATAATGCTGAGCTCATGCTGTATAACTTAGTAAGTTCGAAGTCTGCAGAGTTCATAATCCCCCTTCGGGCCCTTCCTAAGTAGGCCCTATAGTATACAGTCACTCGTGAAGAATAAATATCAGCGAGAAGTAATTTGTTCCTCAGACAACTGGGTCTGAAGTGAGTAACTCTAGCCTACGGTTAGTACCAGTGTGCATTGTACGTAAAACCATGCCACTCAGCCACTGCACTGTGCTGATTTAAAATGTTCATATTCCAGTGTGGTAGGCTACCAGTCCAGACATATTTGACTTTCCGGCTCCCACCCATATAGCCTAAATAGGCTACCTGTGGTCCGTGTCCCAAAATTATACAGACCGACCTAAAGTGCCATTTATCATCATCATCTTTTATTCAGTCAAAATGGTAATTAATCTTGAAATACTTTCCGATCAAAAACAATCTTTCAGAATGTTATTCAATCTCAGTGTTGCCGTAACAAAATTTTTAACTTCTGAAGATTCGGTAAAAAAAAATCTGGAGAAATCTGAAAAATAGATCCTAAGAATCTGTAAAAAAAATCTGAATATTGAATTTACCACAAAACATTAGACTCCACCAGGTGGAACCCGGGTTGTCTAATGTTTTGTATAATTTTACAATTAATTAATTCTTTGTTGGATTTTTAAATTCTTGTGTGGAAAATGAAGTGAATAACTCGAGGTTTGTAATTACATTTTGATAATTCCTATTTTAAAAAGAAATAATAATAAAATTTACGCTTGTTTCGCGATAAATTTTGGAGGAGCCAAAAAAAAGTTTTATTTTTCCGATTTTATTCACTCCTTTTCAGTTTTCGCTGATTACGATAATTAATATTATTTGAGTTCTCTCCTTAACATCCATTTTCCTGAGTCGTAACAATTATTTTTTTGGGCGTCACCTCGAGATTAGGCCTAGTGGATGTGGAAGCATTATTTGTGATTTTTATTTAAATTTCACTTAAAAAATCCCTTTATATTCATGAAAAGTGCAGTTTGAGTAGTTCTAGTCGCAAAAAGACTAGTCTTATCAACAATTTAAACGTTACTGTACAGTAATTTCGCTAGATTTTGCAAAAAAATACAACCGGCCTAGTCCATGTACAGCATACACAGATTTTTTTTGTGTGCAGTTGCTTAATATGTTTTCCCCACTTGCGGTGTACTATTCTTTCCCACCGGTAGGCCAGAAATGGGCCCGAATCTAAGGACAATTCAAACTTTTTTTGAGTCCGTAAAAATATGTTTCCTGTTTTAATACCGTGAAAAGTATGTAGGATAAGTTAAATTCGTCATTTTTCTCTTGTTATTTTTGGCGTTGCCGATTTATTTTTTTTTTTCGTAAAGCAATTGAAAAAAAACCCATATTTGATGGGTCGGGAAAAAGGTAAAACACAACCCAATATGGGGTGAAACGGAGTGCGCGAGAGGAACGGAACACCCGAGGGGGCCCCGATATCTCCAATTCTCCCAATTTTGGGAAGAAAGGAACGTGGAAAACTATTAATTGAGGAGCAAACTGGAAAAAGTGGCTAAGTCCATATTTTTCGATTTTGCGCAATAGCCGTTTTAAAGTTCATGCGGATGTCACGAGTATACCAAGGTTTCTGCCTTGTCAATATTCAGTAGCCATAACTATTAGAAAAGTACTTTCACTATCCAGAATTATTCCTTAATATTTTGGAAATTACCTCGTAAAATCAAAAAAAAATATTTGGACTTAACTACTTCTTCCACCGAAAGGTGGACTTGGCTACTTTTTTCTTGCTGAAAATTTGGCTGAACTTCCATTGGGAGTTAGGACTTGTATTGGCCACTTTTCCCATCGAAAAAAAACACAAGTGCCAGGATGATGGAAAGATACATATTGGGCTTTTCCTTGGACTTGGCTCCTTTTTCCAGCGAAAATTTTGCAGCTGTATATTAACCAAGAAAAAAAAAGTCTGTTCGAAAATTAAAGGCCCCTGGAGTTAAAGTTTAAACGCTAATAACTTCGGGATCACTTAAGCTAATTCGATTTGCTATAGCTTGAATTGTAGCACTAAAAATTACGAAAATTTCGCGATATAGTACGTCGAATTATCTTAAGGGAACCCTGAGATATTAGCATTTAAACTTTAACTCCAGGGGCCTTTAATTTTCGAACAGACTTTAGTATAATCAAGAATCACCCGTTTTCTCTGGTTTTGAAGTATTTATTAAACTCTGCTCCATCATTATACAAGAGTAGAAAGCTGATGAATTTAATTAACACACAAAAAACTTTTATGCAATTTTAAAAATTTTTTATGATTAAGTTAATACATTTTTTCTCCCAGATAACACGTGTACGCAGAATACACATTTTTTTGTTCATGTTTATATTCGGCGTATTTGGTTTTTAAGAAATTATAAATAATATTAATATGTGAATATTTAAATCATTAATTTGTTCATATATTTCTGTTCCAGGTTTGGTCGCAATACACCAACGTACAATTTTCGCACAAGCCGTCGGGTCGAGTTCAGATCGACCTGCAGTTTTCCAAGGGGGAGCACGGTGACGGTGATCCGTTCGATGGCCCGGGGGGCACCCTGGCTCACGCTTTTTTC
Organism: Scolopendrellopsis subnuda; assembly: GCA_034694405.1. Classification (NCBI taxonomy): domain Eukaryota; kingdom Metazoa; phylum Arthropoda; class Symphyla; family Scolopendrellidae; genus Scolopendrellopsis; species Scolopendrellopsis subnuda. The sequence goes on from JAQFYH010000114.1 coordinate 14,643, forward strand.
CCTATGTACGGAGGAGACGTTCATTTCGACGACACGGAAAGATGGACGATTAATGCTTATAAAGGTAACGACAATCTATAAAAATCATTAAAAAAAATTCATTATCCGCGTTAATAACGAAATGCCAATCAATCACTGTTCGACGGCATCAAAGAAAGTCACCCGCGCTCGCTGCAGATTTTTCATTTTCCGAAGGAACAAACAGCTAATATTTTTCTCTATACAGGGTGTCTCAAATTTAGAGTTTCCGTATCGAATGTTTGCATTCATGAAAAATTCGTAAAGAAATCAACATTTTTAGAAACTGTTTCTCTACATTTCTTCGGATGTATCTGAAACCCATTCGTTCAGAATAAAAGTTTTTTTTTTTTTTAAATTAACCCACATCAGTATCACCTAAAAAAAAGAGCCCAGGGTCTGATGAACCTATTGGATTTAGGTGAGAATTCTCCTTTCTTTAAGCTGCGACAGTCAAACACGAATGCACTGTTCCACTGCTGGTCACTAGTCTCAGTACAGTTTTTAAACACAGTCTTACAGCGCACATTTCATATTGGAATTCTTCGGAAATGAGGGCCTCTCGGCGCTATAGGGGGCCGTTTCTCCTTTCCTGGCGTTGCTTCTTTAGAAGGAGTATCCGGTATTTCAGTCGTTCGTCAAGAAAATCTTCTTCTCAGAGTGACTCATCCTGGATCTTTTCCTGATAGAGGGAGTGTAAGGACTTTTAAAACACCCTGTATGGCGGCGTAGAAACGTCGTTTACCTAGACAAGACCTGCCCCCGATGAGTCACTGTGTTACTATGTCACCCCTAATATGCAAATCATGGAACGGTGTAACAACCCCAGCAATGGAATGTGAGATCGAGAGCTGGGTCGCTGATCCACCATGTACCGCGAGATTCCCATGCAGTAAACAAGATCACCATTTTTACTGATAAAATGTATTGCGCGCAAAATTCTGTTACAGTTTACGTTCATATGAATTCTTGGGTGACCTAGTCGATAGGAGTTGAAAGATCCTTTTCACTGAAATCGTTAGGTTTTAACAACATTAACAACAATTAATAATGAAACACAAAAAATTCGGAAACTTTGGAATCGATTTCTTTTTCGTTCCGACCGCTAAGAATGTCTTACTAAACTTCTCTCTGTTTTCAGGCACCAACTTATTCCAAGTCGCAGCTCACGAAATAGGGCACTCGCTCGGACTGTCTCATTCGGACATCAAGGCTTCTCTCATGGCGCCGTTTTATCGGGGCTACGAACCAAATTTCAAACTAAATCCTGACGACATTTCTGGGATTCAGTCGCTTTACGGTTAGTAGTCGTTAGATTTCGTAAGTGGAAACTCGATTGACTTCGATTTCCAGCGAACAGCGTTACGATAAAACAGAAATGCTTTTTAGCACCTTATTCTTTTATTGAGTTAGTCCACACCTGTTTTGTTTATTATTTCATACGTTAACGCGTAATATATTTTTATCAGAATTCGATAGGCGTGGAGATAAAGGGGAAAACAATCAAGGAAAATTCCTGATCGTGATGTAAATGTCAGATGTACCGAAGGAAATAGAACTCGACAGGGGAACGTTCGAAGGTGTTTATCCCCTCAAAAATTTCTGAGATTATAATAACACTATTCCGATATATAATTCCTGATCTACATCTCGACAATCCTTTTTTGCAGAGATTTTAAACTGAAATTCCTCGGTAAAACGGTCCTTTTTACAGAACGTTTTTCTTAACAGTTCACATGTATGGTACCTAGTACCTAAGGCACTCCAAAGACCGGTATGTTCACTCAACGTCACTCGACGCCATTTTGGTTGCAGAGAGACGAGGGAAATTC
>JAQFYH010000115.1:0-16463 GCA_034694405.1 Scolopendrellopsis subnuda
CCGAGAATTGTTTGGCTGATGCCGAATTCGGTATAAAAACTAAGGTTACTTAGTAATTACTCGTAGAAATCATTGTGGTAAGAAAGTTCCCAAATTTGAAATTGTGGACAAGTAGGTCTAAACTTCAAGTTTTACACGTTACAAACTGCAAATTTGTTTTTTTAGAAGCCATTTTAGCTGGAATCTCATAAAAACACGTTTCGTGTTTTTTCTTAAATACATAAATGTTGAAACTCGTTGTCATTTTCAGAGTATGAGTATTCTAATTCCTAATATTAAAGGTAGGCCTATCTTTGCAAAATATCGGAATAACCATAGTTATGATGAAGATGACACACCTATTTAAAATTTTCAAAGCGGAGAAACGAACGGTCTCTCAACATTTAACATCAATAAAATGTGTAATTTTTTTTTCATTTTAAGCCATTACATAGATCATTTCCATCTGTAAATATGACGTATAAACACATTTAGACTCTTCGACAAGAATATGCGTCTATATTATCCATGAAACATGCAAATGAAATCTCAAGCTACAGTATGATACTTTTGTGATTGGCAAAAAAATATATATTACAGAGCCTCGGGCCAAAATAATATAGTCGATCGAATAATGCATGTGATATATTCAAAAATATTCTTTAAATAAGATTTCGCTAAGGATGTTTCAAAACCCAAGTAAGCTATACTTTTGATTGTAAAAAAAATTCAAATTTATATAAGAAACGAAACGTCTGTAATTTTGTCCTGGGATTCGTTATCTGCCTTTTCGGTAAAACGGGTAGAAAGAATAATTTCAACTCCTACACGTATTACGATCTTAAAGAATCTCGCGTCAGCCATCAGAGAAATTGAATCAGGAATGTTCATGAATAGTAAATGCAAATGTCAAAAAATTCTGAAAAGCCAGCAAATTTTTTTAAAAGATCTTCCGACGGGTCTTCGATGTTTCGTAAACCACAAGCACACAAGCATCTTCTTTGAAAAGAAAATTAACTATTTACCTTATCTATCCGTAAATACGTTAATATTTTAACGCCAAACGTAATTATATTTCGTTAATTTTCCGTAACAATATTCGATCGTACATTCGAGATCCACGAAATAAATAATGCAAACACGAAGTCTGCACTTTGCTGCAAGTTACTGTACATCTCCAAGATCTAAACTTCCAATGTTGTACTTCGACCGTATTAAAAATAGATTTTATTTTAATAAACCAAGCAAATGTAGAATATACGTGTACTGAGTAAGATACAGAAAATTGAGTGAATCTGGACCCAAACCACCCGGGGTTTATGCAAAAATGCAGCATCAAAATCTGTCTGGCGGTAAAATAGGGTGTCTTATTCATATCAACACAACTTTGATTTTTAAAACAAACGTACTTGCGATTTACCCACGCGTCAGTAAATTCTATCTCGGAAAGGTTTGCGAGTGTGAAGAGATACATTTACTTGTCAGACAGCGGTGATTCTGATATAGGGAGTCAGGTGGAAAATGGATCTCCACACAGGGGATAGAAAGAATATTCAGTGGACCGCTGCCCACTGACAAGTGATAAGCTGTATTGAAGATCTTTCTATCTGCTAAATTCTCCGTTAGTTTGCCATTTTTACATCCTGTGTAGGCTGAGAAAAGATACATTCATTTTTCTCCTTCCAGACATTTCCCACTCCATAATATAAAAAATTCCAACTTATAAAACGATGCATAGATCTCTTTTTATATTTCCCTGAAGCGATTTATAGGCAAAACAGTCTCAGACGGGGTTTAACAAAGCTGATGCACCGTTATATTAAAGCTGACTTATTTGCCCTTATTTTATGTATTCTAACGGCTTTTATATTGTATTCATTTAACACCAAAGAAGGAAGTATCAAATCGATAGTATTTAATAGTTTTTATGTAGGTTATACACAATACAGCGTGTAAGCGTATTGTAGAATTCAAAATTATTAATGAAAATGCCAGCTGTTACCGGTCTGCAATTATTCTTTGCTTTTATACCGAAAAGTCTATTACAAGATTAATATTTATTCTCTTGGAGAACATTTTAAAGAAAACGCGATCAATCAAGAATTTTACAATATTTTATTCTATTTTATATTATTAAGGACAAACTCCGAACACAATGTAGCATATTCGTGCTGGTTTGCACCACCAGCCACCAACGGAGGTTAATGTAATCAGACGTTTATCCAAGCTGAAACACAGCGGTTAACTATAGATTTGATCAAAGCACGTAGTTAACCTCGGGTTACTTTAACCTTCGTTGGTACAAACCAGCATCTGTCTACAAAGACAAACTATTAGTAAAACAATACCGTACAAACTAATTATCTATCAGTAAACTACTAAACTATAAACTATAACAATTCTTCAAACAGCGTATCAAGTTTGTTTTGTTTTATTTAACACAGAATTACGCTAAACATTAATGAGATTAACTCCGCTTTATACAAAAACATGTAAGGAAATTAAATTTGAGTTGGAGAACTTGCGAGACAACACCAAAATGTTGTCGTCTATCTCCTATTGTAAATTACCTAATGTAACTATTCTCGTGCACCGTAATTGTTACTATCGCTGCGAATAATCCCTTCAATAGAGACTGCAGCTCCCGATATCTATTTTCTATCGAGTAAACATTGAACATTTTATTGCGTCAGAAATCTCATTAACCAGGGACGGAAGCCAAGTTTCTACACAGTAGCCTTACAACAACAACAACAAAAAGAGATAATATACTGTAATTATTTTACTACGCGCACATCCATTAGCGCCGTATATATATTCCGAGTTATTTATGAAGCTATAATTACGTAACGTGGTCGCACAATACGAAACGATGATAAAACAGCGAGTTATATAGCTGAGTGTAATAATCCATGGGATGTCGTCGCAACAATTACGAGAAAATCGCATTGTCAGGAAGAAAACGTGCTGCCAGGTTTATTATATGCGAAACCGATGGAAGGAGATGGTGTTGATCAGCTTTTAATCGTCACGGACTTCAACTTTACAGCTAGGGGTCGTGTCACTTTCAGCAGCCTGCGACCAATCGAGGTTACGTCTCTGGTGTGGATGAATTCATGAGATGTTTCGGTCTTTGCGAATGATTATTTTAATAATATGACAAGCTGTGTCCCCTTGCATTATACGTTTTTATGAGAAACGTAAATATTAGAATGAGAATGAGCAAGAGCAGTGCAATGTTTTGGACCTAAGCAAAACTAGGCAGTCGCATATTTGAGGAAAAGGTCTAATCTGGCGTGGTCGAATCGACGACTTCGACTGGAACAACGAAAAAGAAACTAACTTATTAAGTTTCTAATCAGTTCTGCTTGAAAAATATTCCGTTGAAGAATTCCCGTTTCCCAGTCCCGTCAGAGCCGTGGGGATAGCGGAGGCAGATGCACCAGAGCTCCACTTCTGTTAGGAACTACTCTCAAGACAAACTTCTCCTTATCCAATTCCATTCCCTCTAAAGTCTTTTCGAAAATATTGCATGATTATTTTTACGTTATCTGAAAATGCAATTTTAACAGGAAGACGTCTAAAGTTCTGTGTGTCAGCAGTTATAATTATTTTGGAAGTTAAATCAAGTCAGACAGGGATAATAAATTTCTTCGTTTTCTAAGTTTACACAAAAAATGCCAAAAAAGCAGAACAGAATAAATTTTCCGACCTTCCCCGCAGCAGATAACATTCTACTGAACATCAAAGACATTAAAATCGAGTAGCATAAACATTTCGCCTCCGCACTTCTTACATCAAAATGCGTGTGACTTCCAAACCAGCAGGATTCAACAAATACAATTTTGTTTATGTAAAAACCTTTTGCTGGTTTCTATAGTAACAAAACATAGGCTGTTTAAATAAATGGGTTTTTTTTTCTCGTCAAAAATATCAATGACAAGGCAAACAAAAATAACGTTTATGTATGAATTCTGAAAACCTCCTCCAATCGTTTAGTCAAGCGTTTCAAATTTTTTCCTTAATATTTCAAAAAAAAAATTTCCCATATATTTTCATTTCTTTAAAAAAAATGTAAATTTATGAATAAATTAACTAACCGAATTAGAGAGATAAAGTTACATTTTGTAATCGCATCATATGGCCATGTAAAATAGGGAGATACTGCTTTATAGAGCTGCTGGGGACAAAACGACGTGGATTTATAAGATTGTCACAAAAATGGTATTATGTGATGCAAGGAAGGGAGAAATCGAATTTACATGAAAAAATTTTCAAAAAGTAAATCTTCCAGTACGGTACAGGAATTTTTCAAGTCATGTCAAATGGTGGAATCGATGTCCATCGTTATCTTAGACAGGTTCTGTTAAAAATAATCGTTTCAACTCTATTTAGAGACACTTTAAAATATCGTATATTCGGAAATATACGAGATATTTTCGTACCCAGCAGCGAGTCTTTTCTCCATCTATGATTTAACACCTTTCTAACAAGCTGAAATACGTCACGAAATTAATAAAAAGTTTTTGGCTGAAGAAGGTGTTGACTCTATTTTTAAATCGCAACTCTTTTTGGAAACGAGATAGAATCGGAATATTTTTTTGAAATTTTAAACTCCCGAAATATATGTTTGCTTGCGTCAAAGCATGAAAATTAGTCACTAACGAGAAGAAGGCTCGTAAAAACAACAAGGGATTTGCGGGTTTCACTGAATACTGTAATCAAGAAATCGTAAGAATCCTGCTGGCTCTCATTGGAGTAAAAATTGGCACAATGATAAATTAGATGGAATTTTCATTTCATTTAAATACTCGTATTAGAAAATGTCTGGCATCTTTAGATACGAATTGGAGATGTACCCATCTCCATTCCTTTGGGTTTAATATTGGAATAATGTCTCTATTGTTGCAAAACACGCTTCATAAAACCAGATCGAAATGGTTAACCTACACACCGAATACTAACTCGTAAGTCTCTTAATATTGTTGTTAAAATAATAGCAACAGCAGAGTCGAAATCTCATAAAAATGCAATCTAGAAACTGTAAAATACTTGTCGTCTTGTAGGATCCTGCAAGAAGACAAGTAATTTTCGGTTTCTATCATGTAGATTGCATTGTTATTCCGCAAGTAAACGGTAAGGGACAGCAGGTGTAGTCGATAACCGTATAGAGTAGAATGGATGCATTTTCGAAAACCATTTATTATAACTGTCGTGCAATTTGACGCTTCAATAATGAGAGACAGGCCTCATGGTTAGGTGACAGAATTCCCTTTCATAACGACCCTCACACTCCATTTTAAAATAAACTTTCGACAAAATGATATCCGTGTGATACTTTCGGCCAACGTTTTTGAACGACCAACTAACGTAGCACGAACATTTCCAGAAATTTTCTTGTCACTTTGGCTCTCCTATGCCTAGTGCCGTTTATCCTGTAGCCACGTGGCTATCGTCGAATCTGTACTAGAAGAAACCGATAACGTATATATCAGGTGTAATACGTTTAGTTCCGGGACGAAAAGGAAGTCCAGTGTTTTAACAACTTCCTTTCGAAATCCGCGACTGTCTCCTGATGCACATCTGTGTACGAAGTCTTTCTATATCATTACGGTACAAAGAGATGTACTTTTATATAAGAAATTCAAAGACCAGAGGCTGTACGAAGCTCTCATGCCTTTAGTGTAATGCACGAGCACTTTATTATTTCCCAAATATCGGTCACCAAGGACCAATGCAAAGAGTACGACTATATACAGATAGGAAGAACAGTTGAAAACAGTTTCAACAGATGGACATTTTTAGCCAATAGAATTAAAGGTCATTTCTCAAGATAATACCAGCAGGGTTCGTTTTGTTTGTTTTAAAGTTTTACTCCAATATTGGAGTTTTTCTTTTTATTATTTCAAACCCATTGAAACATAAAGATACGTCATCACGAAGTGCACCAAGAGGACAAAAAGTAAAAGAAAATGTAGGAGTGCCCTGGGATAGTCCCATTAGACTTGAAACAACTGCAGAGAGAACTAGAGGTACCAGAGAGCATGAAAGCAATCCAAAAACTGGGAACAAATTTGGGAAAGGCGCAAAAAAATCATAAAGAAAAAGCTTTTGAAGTCCAAGTAAAGCGAACATTCAAAATATGAAGGCAAAATACAGAGTACACTACGGAAACAGTCTCACACAATAAGTATTACATTCGTTTCTAATTATATATTGCACCAAAAAGAGATTCGCCGCGTTTTCACGATGAATTTTGGTTACCAAACGTATGATGAGTTCATTCTTCTTTGTGACAATGCAAAACTATCTTGATCCTCGTCAGAGATGACGCGTTTGGTATAAACTAAAAATTCATCGTGAAAAAGTGGCTATTATAATAATCAGATCTACTAATTGTAAGAAAAAAAAAACTGTCTTTGACTAATCTTTATTCATTACAGAAAAAAGAATTCCTGTTTTGTGGTTCATTTTTATTACAGCGAATTAACATATCGCAATATGAATAAGTTATACTACACAGTGTTGCATAAGCCATAACTTGCAAACCTTATTGGATCTCGGACTATCTAGTAATTAAAGAATAAAGATCCACTAGGAACTAGAGACACTCATAATATTAAGGTCTCTCGTTCAACTTGACGCCTTTAGGTGGCATTTATGTTTCTAACGTGATAAACTTACTCGATACAGAAGTATTACCCCGTATAATTTGTCGCTAACTTCATAAAAAGTTCCCAGGAATGAACTGCATGCAGTTCAGAAAACAAAATTAAAGGATTTAATAAGAAATTTACAAGTGTACAAAAGTAAGGATAAGCAAAAATCTGCCAAACTTCATTTCATCCACCATTTCAAAACACCTGAGTCGTTCAGATAATTGTTGAAGTCTGCATTACATTTAGACCCTGCTGCAGCCGTAATATTTTCGAATATCCCACAAATTAAGCCATTACATTGAAGAATAATAGAGTTATATCAGTGATTGATTTCCAGATCGCTCCGCTGCTCGATTAACAATGAATGGCAGAAACTGTGAAAAAGGGGAATGTTCTCATTGCTTCCTAGATCGCTATCTTGAAGATAATATAGATCCAGTTTGTTGAAAACGTGAGGTTTGAGGCGGTGAGGTTTAAGGACCAGCCGGAATGTTTATCAGAATGGGAGAGGGTGTCAACGCACATCTTGATGTTCTGGAACTGTCCATTGATGTGACTTTTTGTTTTATCGTTTGGTAGATCGTTCTTGATTTTTCCGTTCCAGGTGATCAGGGTGATGTCGTGCAGGTTGCTGACAGCCTATTTAAGGGCTGCGATGAGGTTAGGCGGGAGTTGAAATCCGGGGTGCCTGTGGGGTTTCACGGCGTAGCGGCGAGCTTCCTCCCTGGCCGCCTGGCGGCCTTCTTCTTGAATTTGCATGATTTGTGCGAGGCCGCATGTGGACCTGCACAGTTCACACACTTGGCATTTTGGGGGCCGCCCTTTCCGAGTCCTCCTTTTCCACGGTCGGACATTTTCAACTGCACTTGTAGGTAGACAAGATGAGATCGCTCTCTTCCAATGACAGTGCCATGTTCCAATCTGGTTGTGTTTCGATCATTTCCGAAAAAGTCACGATAGGAAAGTTACGAAAGGATCCAGATAAAAATTCAAACCAGAATTATAAAACCAATCATCGTAATATAAAATAGCAGACCGACATCGTTTGCCAGCACCGTTACAACAGAAATTATCCTCATGGGATTTGCGTTTTAAACTTCGACTCTTTAATCCCGAAAGAAACCCTAACGTTTAGTTAAGTTAATAATGCATTGTGTTTACTTTTTCCTTCTTTTCTCTCGCGACAGATTTTTCAATATTCTTGCCGGGGCTTCTGTTTGACTACCGAGAATATTATAGGCCTACACCTTGATCAAGACTTCATAAAAATTTCATTGTCTCAAGAAGCCTTCGAAACATTACCGGAAATTAAAACCAAGTACTGCTTCTCTGCAGTTCAGACGGAGCACACACATACGCATTTCGAATATTTATGGTGAGAATTTTGCAACTCAGCTTTTCAATAAAATTACATTTTAATATAAAAGGGAACCTGCAGTCTCGTTCCTCCGACAAAAATATCGCGCAATTATTTTACTGGCTTGTTGCTGCTGTGAGTTCCATCCCCAGCAGTTTTAGCTTTTCATCCTTCCCATCACCACTTATTAAATTAAAAGGCATAAAAGTATATTGAAAACGTTCCAAAAATACTGGTCTGCACAATTTCCCAGTATAACGGGCATAATATCACATTATAAACAAAATAAAAACATGTCATGTTTTTATGCACATATAAAAAAAAGTCTGTTCGAAAATTAAAGGCCCCTGGAGGCTAAAGTTTTAATATCTCCGGAATCCCTTAAAGGACCACAATGGCTTTATAATACTCTTAGTTTGTTAAAAAGATAATAAATAAATAAACGTATTTGATTATAATTATATTATCTATATTAATTTTTTGTTGTTTCTGATGAGATAATTTTAATTCATTTTACGCAATTCGTCCTGTCAGGACGAGCTCAACCAATCAGAAGGCAGATTTTAAATTTTTCGTAAAATGAATTAAAATTATCTCAGAAACAATAACAAATTAATATAAATCTAAAGAAAATAAGCGTTTATTTATTATTATGTTTTTAACAAACTAAGAGTATTATAAAGCCAATGTGGCCTTTTAAGATAATTCGACATGCTTAGCTATATCTTGAATTGTAGCACTAACAATTACGAAATATTCATATAACTTAGCATGTCGAATTATATTAAGGGATTCAGGAGATATTAAAACTTTAGCCTCCAGGGGCCTTTAATTTTCGAAGAGACTTTTTTTAGATAACCTTCTGTGAGACCGAACCCGTTTGCTTGTGATCTAATTATGCAGTTTTTCATTACGAGTAGAAATGAAAGAAATTATTTTACGTCTCATCTCTCATGGTATTCCGACAATCCGACAAAAAATATATCAGAGAATTGAGTGGCAGAGTGAGATTAAATAGCAACAGGCATGGTGTTTATAACATTCTGTATAATGAACCATTTGAATCACAGAAGCGTTGAATATGTATGATTTCAGATAAATTATAACGTGGTAATTATATACACGACTGTTTGTGTGTTTTGAATACAAAGCTATCATAGTTTTTTCGACGCACTACAATAAACACAAGCAAAGCATGTAGCAATCAGAACCTAAGTTAGACCATGGTTAGACTACATAAGTTAGTTCTCAAAAGTATTTTAACTATTCATATTAGATAACGTATTTATTAAATCGTGTTCTATTTTGCATTTCTTGAATGCAAAGCTAACATTTCTGACGTGGTACAAACGCAATCAACAGATGAGTTGCATTTTCAAAAATATACAATCATTCTGAGTCCTCTCGATACCCTCTAAATATTCATACTGCACTGTATTTTGCATTATTTTCTTTCTCACATTTTTTCTTATTTTCTACGTGCACGAAAAAGGAAAAACGTTTTAACAAGCTCCTCCTGGTGAATGTTCTGGTCTATACAAATTATAAGGACTTCGTCAAAGGAGATCATGGTAATCCCAGAAAGAAATTAAACTGCAACGTTTCGTTCGTGTATATTATCTAATTTATTTTCGTATAATAATAATATGGTGCATCAGAGGCGAGAACGTAGCAAGATAAAAGTTGTTATAACAAACTTCCTATTAATAAATTTATGATCGTTGAATTTTTAAAATTCTCATGACTGGGTAATTACGATGCCCCGTGTTGTATAACGAAGAAGCCAAAAAACACAAAATATCGGGGAGAGGCCTTCGCGTGACACGTTCTGCTAACTATCTCTTTTCCACGCAATTGCCTTTATGTTACGCCAGAGTGCCGTATGTATAATTTGGTAACGGTCGGGGTAGGTACGCACGCGGCAGTTTTAATTTACGTTTCACACACACTTTTTGTTTAACTCTCTCGTATCAATGCACGAGCACGATTTAGTCATGATGTGATAGTACCGTATAAGCAAATAACGTCGCATTATACAAAACTAAAATTGTTTTAAACAATGGAGTATATGAACTGCAAGATAGCGAACGTCTAGAAAGGTCACTTTCTTGAGTTAAACTGGGTTATAACTTATAATCCCCCAACCTCTATGCAAAACCTCGACCCAATTCTCGGAGAACGAATTGGATATCACTCTGACTGATGCTATACTACTGCAATAAAATTATTTACTAGTAACTATTATCCGCAAGTTTGCAGACTGTGAAATCAATGTTATGAACACCCTGCTATAAATTCTATTACTGTAAAATCACTATTATCATTTTCTCCTGCTATTATGTATTTATTTAGCGAATTTTAACAGATGTCGCATTTGTTAAAGCTAACGTAAACGTAACGTATGAGCTTGCGCACTAATGTCGTGCTACTGCAAAATACAGTGTGCGCAAGCTCAGAACTGGTCATGCATTATACGTTACGTTGCGTCGCAGTTGCTAAAACTTGCTAATATTGCACTCTAATCTCTACAACACCCAATTTAAATTTCAAACGACTCCGCAATCAACACTTGCTAATCTGCATAATTGCGTTCATGCTTGTAGTAGGTTTAGGCGCATAGTAGCTAATCAGCATACTTTCGTTATTTCGTATATAAGCATGCTTCTTGCTATGATAGTTGCTACAATTCTCTTTACTGACGAAGATAAGTATTACGCAAAAATATGACGAATGACGTTTTCCTAATTTCGTATTCGAAAACGAAATCCCGCTAAAATATTCAGCCTATCACGATAAACAAGCAAAAAAAACCTACGTTGAACCCTTCTATAGACAACAAGAGTAATTGAATACGCTACTGAATTATACATGCGCATCACTCTTGCTGGTTTGAGCGGCGTGTACTACATCCATCCGTATAACAATGTAAGTCATTCCATAGTACGAAATCGTATAAAATTAATTTATGTTGGTTATATACCTTCGCAGTGTGTTTTTTATTATTTAGAAAAAAAAATGCAGTATTATCATGGGATTCCATGCATGCCAGACAGGACAAACTTTACCGGTGGCCTTCGTGACGAGCTGCTATTTAAATTGTATACGTTTGCATAACAATAATCTGTAGTAAACACAATGCAGCAGCGCTGCACACGTGCTTTAAAAGTACGAAGTCCAGGACGATGCCAACGAGATAGAACATCCTTTTTTCGTACTATATTCACAAAATATTACGCGCTTATTTCACCTGACATTAAAGGACAGGTGACATATAAACCGAAAATTCCGTTATAGTGATGTATATACGCGTGTTGTCGTGGTATTCCTTCCGCCCCCATCCCCGTATAATGGTGATGATCTAACTGTGTAATAGTCAAACACGATGGCGTCTCTCTATAACTCCGAAAATCCCGTCAACGAGAATCGGAACAATGCGGGAATTACGACAACTTATAAGAAAGAGGGAGAATAGTGTCTCGAATATTTTACTTACGGTAATACGTTGGCCAGTGTGTGTCGCCTCGTTCTACGCATCCTAAACTGCGGCAAGTCGCTGATGGATCCTTCCTCAACTTGCATCTTTATTGCGGTTGTTGTTTTTTAATCCCGGGTTTCTAATTTTAAAACTTTTTTTTTTCGCCAAACCACTAAACCGAACGTAAACAGTTGTAACCTTAAAAATGATGTCTAATTCATCACACAAAGATTTTTTTACACGCTGCAGACTTGTTGAGCAATGTCGCACATTTAACTCACATGGCTTTTTCAATGTTATCCTATTCCAAGCCGTCTTCTTCCAAGTTATACACACACAACCGAAAGCGCGCGCGGTACTCCGTATATTAAGTTTTGCGCCGGATGCCTCGAATTCACCAAACCGTGCCGAATTTTAAGAAAGTAAACACGTCAACGAAAATGCCTCAATTACCTCGATTCACAAAGGGAAAAAAATATGCAATTTGGCCAGAAGAACTTTTTATATGCACTCCCCTTGCATATACCCGCGCGGTCCTACGATCGCATAATGAGAGTCCCAAATTAAAAAACACCACTTTAAGCAAACATGTATCCAGTTAAACTAGGTCCTAGGGTACGTAGACATCTCGCCAAAACATCTGTTAGAACATTAAACATTCTCGCTGTCATCTAACCTGTCAAAGCTCCTGGGGTTTGGCTCGAGTCGCTCTACTTTGTATGACACATAATAAAAAGTAGGAAAAAAAACGCGCACCCAAGAAAAAAAATAAATAATTTTTTTTTTTTTCGAAATAAAATCACTTCCACTGATATTTCCTCTCTTCGGACTTGTTATTTCGGTGCAGGCAAGTAGAAGATAATCGCCTCAATGTTGCAATTCCTCTTCTCTATCGTTCGTGTGCTCCAATTTTCTCTGTATAAACCACGATTAATTGGATTTAATGTACAGTTATCTCCGCGTATAACTCCTACTCGGAATATCGGCTCGAATAGAACCCAGTTTATCATATAAACAACGTCCGTGGACCTTCGGAGCGAGTTTGAGTAAACGGAGAGAAAGAACAAGGCAGTATCGAGCCTTCAGCCGGGGATCCGTGGGTTAAACCATACCTCATTCAGAGGAACGGACGTACGCGTATAGCTGGCGCCGCCACCGCGCGTACACACACGCGCCTGCACGACATCAGACTCAGTCTTCTTGCCGAGCGCACGATAATGGATTAAATATATATACACCTACATTTTTGTTATTTTTTTGGCAAGAATAAGGGAAAAATAAATCAGTTTCGTATATATTTCTGGAATAAAATATACAGTGTTTCGTTTTTACGGATGGTCCACTTTTAAAAATAGACTCCTCTCTCGTACAAATTCGGAAATAAAATCGTCCGGTGACCTTGAATCGATAAAAAAGCAGTGTTTCCCTCGGCCTCGTAATTTTTTCGGATTTCCTGAAAGTGATAAGTTTATACGAAATAACTATATAATTTGGGGGGGGGGGTGTGTTATTGCCAGTAGACTCAATTCAACAATGCCCTTTACATTGAGTATCTACTCCGTATATTATACGGCCTATACAACGTTCTTGTGTAACGTATAAAGAATTCTTTCCCTCAGCGTGTAATTAAAAATATCTGTATATAACGTTATTCTTTATAACATATAAGATAACTGTTGCCATACTGGAATATAACTCCAAGTATTACCTAAAACATTCTCTTACGGTATGTAGAGAATTTTTTTATTTCACCGTTATAACGTAAAAAGAATGATTATATATTATAGTCTAACGTATAAAAAAATTCTTAATGTGCTCCATAAAGAGCTCTTGTACTCGTATAAGACTGACACCATGGCAGTAACAGACTTCCCTAAAAATTATCTTGACTACTAAGGTATATCATCCGCGTGGAGAGATTGGAAAGTGGAACCATGAATTACGTAAACATTGAATTACGTAAACGTTGGTAAAGTAACCAGCACGAATTCCAGTCAATATTTTCTTGACAATAAGTACTCCTCTCCGAATTGAAATGAACATAATTCGTTGTATATAGTCGCCATTGACAGACGAAGTCCCGTCAAAAGCATGACCTGTATTTTAATATTAATCCTGAATTACTGGAATTCTCTGATCGTCGCGAAAAGGATTGTTTTCGAAAACGCTCCTCTCAATGTGATAAGATTAGGACGAATTTTGACAACTTTTGAGGAAAGAAGACGCTGGCAGAAGAAAGACAAACACGTGCTTCTGGAGAATCACAGCCTTCGTAACATATTCGTTTTGTAGCCAGTCAGATTTTAACTAGCTGCTGATCTCAGTTTACTCATCTGAAAGATTCGAGAAAACATGCAGTCATCCCAATGAACAGACTGTTACTGACAGGCCGCAGCAGAAAATCGTTGATTCTGTTAGAGATACGACATCTCGTACAATAATATTACTATTATATGATATATCATTTTCAAGCATGTTTATTTTGCATTCAAACGTTAAAGAATTCGAAGCTAGTTCAAGTATCGAGGAATGAATTCTCAAGTCCCATGTATTAGTCGTGGTACTGCGTAGGAAGCATTCCTTATGGATGTTGCAAAATATTCTGATTTCGAGAAAAAAAAACTTAACGTTATTCATCGATCTGTTTATACGATTCTTAAAAATTGCGTTACATCGTTTTTAAAGTTATTGAACCCTCCCACTTAAGCTATATTTGGAATCACAAGGATTGCCGCAATTTTAAGAAAAACAACCAATTAACTCAATTTTGCAACACAGTGTAACTAAGTATTCAAGCTGTTCATTCATCTGTGTATCCTTCTCTTATTACGAGCTCTAATTTCTGCTGTGCCAGAACTTTGGCATTAAAAATTTTCGAAATTTATGAGATACCGTATAATATTCACAAATGTATGTTATTTTTTCCGTTTAAATACTTATGCAAATTGCATACCCGTAGTATTCTCAGCATTCTCTGCTGAATTGTTCGTTGTTCTTTCAACATTATTTCATAAGATTTACTATTGATTCTTTTATATTCGTATTTCGTACATTTTCAAATCTAATTGTACGAATACATGCAAGCCACTTTTCGAATTAGTACTGTTATTACGGATATTTCGAATAGAATTTTTCAATATCATTTTATTGTAATTGTTTTAAATGACGTTTATTTTTTTATTCGTCGTCTGGTAGATCCACTGCAACAAAAACAGAGGATTTTAATGTGCGTTTCAAAAAACAATTTTGCTTTTCGTTTGGTATTTTATCTGGCTCTGACCCAAACAATTGAAAGATGTGCTGAGTTAGCCACACGTAAATGTTGCGATTAGCATATCATTTTTTGTGCAAATGTTTCAGTTTCACCTGATACCGTTATTGTATCTCGTTCGTTTTAATAAATCGCTAATTTTATATTGCTTAATATAACTGGCATTAACTGGCTCTTAAATTATATCGAGTATTATATTTAAATTAGAGAAAATTATGCTTAATTACTGCTCTCTTGCAGTATATTCGAAATCAGTATCGACGTCTTCCTCTGTAAAATTAATACCGCGTAATTCTGTGTAATTCCATAAAAAATAAAATCGCATATTATTACGTAACTTGATATAAAATTCACGGATCAATGAAGCATTGTGCCACTGTCACATACACGAGGATCTTGACCTGAAACAGCACGTTCGATCGAAAAAGTAAAGACTTACTGTGTGTGCGATTTTCTAGGATTCTTGAACATTTGGAAGCGAAAGAATGATTGGTCACGTATCAGTATCAAGATTCAAGACCACTCTTTTTTTCTTGCGTAAAACAGGGGGCTGGAAGCTAAGGAACCTTGGGCATCATCATGCCTCACAAAGCAATTTTCATGCCACATTGCTGGGCATGTGCACACTTACTGCGTAACTCAGAACGTGTGCGCAGTAGATTTGAGATGCCCAAGGTTTCATGAAAATATTGCTTTGTAAGGCATGATGATGCCCAAGGTTCCATTAGCTTCCAGCCCACTATAAATCACCTAAACAACGCGGAGCGCATGCATTTTCCCGAATTTGAATCGTATTGTTTTCGTTGGTTTTTACGAATATAAAAAAGGATTCTGCTGGATGCTGCAACGCTTTTATTGCGCTTTAAAAAATAGTCTTTGCAGAAAGCATTTTCAAGGATATTACGACAAGTCTCGGGCAAAAAGAATAATCCAAGAAGAAACTGGGTATTAAATGTACGAAGCTCTCTCTGACTCGTGAGTTACGTTGTATAATATTTTACCGCATAAAACTGACCAGCAAACATGCGAGGGCACTGTTGAACCAGCAATATTTGTCTCGTACCCGCTCTGAATTGCAATGCACCGGACTCTCGCACAGACTCGTGCAGTAAAAATACGTATAACATCAGGGAAACCCCCCTCCCCCAATAGATCAATGCAAATTCTATTATAGCCAAGCGACGCCTTTTATCTCCCAAATGCGTTTGGACTGCGATCAGCTGCCCACGCCCAGGCGAGCGAAAGTTGACAGCATTATGGTCAGTTCACACAACCTGTGTTATACACCTATATACGCAATCATGTAGGGTTTTTTCTATTCTATTAAATTTTACGGTGAAATTGCAGCGAGGGAATAAGATGTTTCAACTTGAGAGGAGAGTTACCTGCGACATCTTGCGAGAAAAAAACTCGTATTACATCATATCACGACGTTAATGCTTAATTATTCGTAAAGTTGAAAATATCGATGTCTTCGATATCGAAATAAGTTATAATGAAATGATCAATAAAGATTAAAGACGGCCGCTTTCACAGCGGTGCGCGATGTTTCGGCGCGGCCGTTTCGGCGCGGCCGTTTCGGCGCGAGGCCGATTCGGGCCGTTTCTGTGCAGGACTCGTTCGGCGACAACGTAATTTTCTTGGTGTTTAGTAGCGGGTCTAAAATACGGTAAAATTCCCTTTCCTTCCTCCGCGCCGAAAAAGGTAGGCGCCGAATCGGCC
>JAQFYH010000116.1:0-16443 GCA_034694405.1 Scolopendrellopsis subnuda
TTTTTGGTATTATATTCGTTTTAAATAATTATTTCTCTGAGAAATATATATAATAAGGTATATTACATGCATTTCTCGGAGAAATAATTATTTAAAACGAATATAATACCAACAAAACATGAAGAGTAACAGAAAGTCCATACACGCTAATGCTAGGCACCCTTTGTGTAGGGAGAGAAATAAACATTCGCGGGCGAGCCGAATCACTTCCCGAGAGCGACAATAGAAGGTGAAAATTATTTTCACCATTAGGAACTGCAGCTAGCAATTCAAATCATGCTAACTTCAATCTTTCGCAGAAACGGTGGAGCAAAAGGCGTTAACATCGTGGAGCAAACAGCATTAACATTGAACGTGCTCAAAAAAGCAAACAATTGCGCCTGTAGCGCCATTGGAACAACTCTTATGTCTGGGTAACCACTGGTATGTGATGAAAACAACATAAAATATAATGAAGTGCTTTTCTTCACCGGTAATTATGCGGTGCTTTCTTTCTATGATTTTGTGTAAAACTCATGTTCTCTCATAATCGTCGATTATTGTTGTGATACTGAAAGAGGTTGAGTTGCAAATCGATGGTGTGAATCAAAACCCAAGACTGAGCCTCGTTGTTTTTCAGCCATCTTCGCACTCTTTTCCGTTTTGACATTTGGTTCTTCCAATCAACCGTGGCTTCTTCCATTATTAGAATCGATACAAACTTAATGCCTTTCTACACATGCACAATTCGCAATTAACACTCCGTTCTGTGTTTATGATTTAAAACACCAACTTGTGTCTTCCCTATGCTTAGTGAGCCTATTGTTGGATTAGTCCGAATAGGTAAACGACATACGTGGTACAATAACTACAGAGTATCGGCGAACAATATCTGTCCACACACACAAAAATACAATACTTTTGTATTTTAACTAAATAATTATTAAAGATAAAAAAAAATGTTAAATCGATAGTCACTGACATCTGCTGAGCACGACGCTGTATTGTTCACCAGGAATGGGAGGGCAATCAGAACACTCGCAATTTTTACGACAAATATCGCAGCAGTTGTGAAGTAGTTCCGGCTTTTTCGTCGGATGGTCAGGGGAAAAATAGTTCAATATTAATTCTCTTCTGCATGTGTTATTGCTGTTGATGCAATACTCTCGCATTTCCTCGTCTGTGCAGTCTGGTCTCGTGTCCAATCCTCGGTAATAAACGACGGAGTACGCTTGTTGACTACTAGTACCATCAGCTGCATCACGTCCTGTCCGTCCGGACTCTTGATAAAAATCCTCGGAGGATTGGGGCGCTCCGCAATTTATCACTGCTTTGACGTCGCTTACGTCGATCCCCTAACCGAAAGCGATCGTCGCGATGACCACTCTGATTTTTCTGCGAATTCCTCACGAATGTACTGTTTGTTCCTCATTCTAGTTTCAGAGTGAAACATGGCGTATAATCTGTTTTTCACCGACACAGTGCCTCCCACGTGACCGTCCTTTCCTAACGTAGCGTAAAAATGGATGAAGAGCTGTCCACAGGTGGTGATCGACCTGCAATAAATCACGTGTTTGTCGCACAACCCCCTCTTTTCCGACAATTCCTTCACAACCCACGAGAGACGATGCAGAGTGTCATCCACAGGCACTTTTTCGCAGAAGTAAGCAGTATTGATTCGGTTTACTGTTGTACTTACTATTACGTGATTGTTCATGCACAGATAATCGGCAATTGTTTTTCTTGTTTTTAAACTTGCTGTTGCTGTTAGCGCCAAAATGTTGCTTTTTAATAGAACGCTTCTTATTTGACCGATCTGCCTGTATTGCGGGCGAAAATCTTCTCCCCACTCTACTACTTTGTGCGCTTCGTCGACAACGATTGCGGCGACACGTTCTCTGTAGATCTGGGAACTAAAAAGCTGGTGGCAGTAGGAATTAAGTAGTGTCTCAGGACTAACTGCTACAACTTGATAACATCCGGACTTCAGTTTCGTCTTAGTGTCTGAAATTAAAAATTTAATAATTTCAAAACCCTATTAAGTACGGTAGGCCTACGGTACGGTATTTCACTCGGAACTTGCTGAACAACAGTATTATTAAAAATGGTTCTGATACAGTGACACAGTATGACTTAAATATACGGTACCTTCATTCAACTGCTCGTTCAATCCTACTGCAGATAATCCAGCTGCTTGGAATTTAGCCACTTGTTCGTCCATCAACGCGTTGAGAGGTAGAATGACTATTACGATGTTAAATCCAGGTTCTTTTTCGCAAAGGACATCTAGGACGTTGGGCAACAGAGTATAAATTAAGGTTTTTCCAAAACCTGTGGGCAATATTGCCAAAGTATCGCTTCGTTTTGCCAGTGAATTTATACACTGTAACTGCTCAGGTTTTATAGTGTGTTTCAAACCCGAGTTCTGCAAAGCTGTATCTACTGCAGCCTTGACTTTCTCATCAAAATCCATATTCAACAAAGTTTCGACTGCAGACTCTGAAATGCAAATAAAATAATACGGTAAGTAAAATTTGAAAAATAGGCCCTAGTCGTTTATTGCTACTTGCACAAAAATTCCTCACAGTAAGATACCCAAAACAAAATAGCCTAGGCTATAGGTTGTGGGAAATGAGAAGGTCTGCATTCGACTGAAGTACGGTAACAATTCGGTCGTTATTATAACAGTCAATCAGTACCACGAAAATCCCTATTATTTCCGTTTGAGCGTCTAGATTTTATTAGATGTACCGGTACCGTACGCTACTTTCTATGCTTTCAGCACGGATTTTCTATTTACGTAGAAACACAAAATCCTTGATGATTTCAGGATGTCACTTAAAACAAGAACATCTGTTCTTGCTTAAAAAAATGCATAATTTTTCCACGTCTCTTTTACGAACGCATTTATTTTATTGGAAACGTAAGAAACTTCGCTTATAAAATTAATAACAACTTACTTTTCCAAAAAGAACGATGAAATGATTTGAAATCCGAGAAAAACTAAAGAATCGAGAGAAAAACTAAAGAATTGAAGAATCTCTATGCTGTTTATATCCACGTGTTTATTAGACTCGCTCGGCCAGTCTCTACCGAAGGTAGGTGTTTATCGAAGTCGCTGTGACGTAATTTCCGCCCTGAACAGTATGGCGCTACGACCAAATTCGTTACTGAACAGTCTCGCACGCAGGTGCACAATCACAGTCAAAGTATACCAATGGGGCCAGTCTCTACCTTCGGTAGAGACTGGCTGAGCGAGTCTAAGAAAGCGAGAGCATAATCTTTTCCACGCTGATACATGCATGTGTATGCAGCAACAAACAAAAATGTGAATCACCGCCTAACTTACAAGTTAGCACTGAGTGTCTAGGGGCTGCTTACACGTCAGTGAGGGCAATCTTTCTGTACAAGTTTTATCATAAAGGGACTGGGACAGTTTTCGTAAATCCCATAATTCCAGGTAATTTACTGTAGTCGCCATCTTGATGCAATATGGGACAGTTCTAACGGTTCGAAGTGCATTATGCTGTCTAGATACTTTCGACTGAATAAGCCAGGTGTGATTTTGGCTTCATATACCCAGTAGTGGGAAAGTTTGGATACAAAGTTAAATATCACTGTGCCATAATTATCATGTTGGCAACTTTATTATGTCTAAATATTAATTACAAAATAAAGTTATATATATTGGTATTTTAGACCCAGAAGCCGCCGAAAATAAGCTGCGCTGCCGAATTTTACCGTTAAGTCGCAGCCAAGCCGAATTTGTTTAGGGCTAATCCGAATCACAGCCGAATCCTAAAATTCATTAGCCAAGCCGAAAAATTTGAAGAGTATTTTCGGCTAGTATTATTAATTATATTATTAACTTTATTTTACCGATGGCAATTTTTGCAATAAATTTTAGAACTGAATACGATTATTCTACACTTCTTATTTTTTTTTTATTCTACACCCATTTCGACTAAAGCCAGCCCTCTAGGTACAAGGACCTGTGAGAAGGGTGGTGGGAATTACCCTAGAATGAGCTGCGCGCTTTTCCGGACAGTTATAGAGCCCACATAACTGGCCGGGAGTGGAGTCGGCCGGGTTTTACGCTGCGAAAACCGTATCGAGAGGCAAGCGCGCTAACCAATCGACCACCGACTTCACTATTGCTGTGAGATATAGGCTAAAATTAAGTTACTTATATTGTAATAATATTTTATATACATTTTCTAGTTAAAGTATTAAATTCATAAAATTTCGTATTATACCTTTGCAATTTTAGTCCATAAATGCCTAATTTAGGAGTCAATTTAGTCAGTTTTATCGTATGTGAGGTTTTTTTTCATAATTTAATTCAAAGTACTGGGTACTTACTAAAAACCTGATACCGTACTCCGCATAAGCCTCAATCTAGCCGAATAAATATTGTTGCATTTCGAAGAATTCAGGAACATTATTTATTATTATTTATTTATTTTTATTATGCCTCTGCATAGGCAAGCATTTTTAGCTTTAGTATTTTAAATTAATTATTTCAAATAGCACGTGAGCGCACTTTAAAACGCACGTGATTTATTATAATTTATTCAAATAGCTCGCGGTGTCCAAGTGACTGATTTATAGCGCGAGGGATTTAAATGTTAAATTTAAATCAAATTTCCATGTATCTGATTGGTTGTTAGTTTTTAGAAATTACTATAAAAAGGGAGAAAATTCCCATAGCCAGAGCATTCGTCGACAAGACGTCGAGGAGGAAACATCGTAGGAGCATTGGTGAGTAGATTAACATTAAGAAAGAGTTTTTGGGTATAGGATTTATTATGCGGTAGAAAGTCCATTGACTTTACATTAGTTACTTTGCAAAACGAATAAGATTAGTGTAATGTTGGCTAGGCCTTGAGTACCAGGGTCGCCAATGTTCTAATCATAAATTCGCAGAGAGTATGCTAGGCCTTGAGTCACAGGGTCGCTGCCTATTGTAACGTAACTACGCGTGTAGAGATTTAGTACCGTATTGTATTTTTCTATCTTTAAATGATTCTTTCATAAAACACTGATGGTTTATCTATGTTGGCTAGGCCTTGAGTCACAGGGTCGCCGATGTTTAAATTCCTGAATGTGCATAGTGTAAGCTAGGCCTTGAGTCACAGGGTCGCTTGTACTGTTATGAAATAATTATACGCGTTGGGATTATTCGTTTAATTATTTGGTTTTTATGAAACTCTTATTTTAATGTTAACGCTACTTAAAATATCCTAAATGTTTTAATTATAAATGTATAAAAGAAAAGTCGTAATTTAAAATGGAAAAGAAAGAAATGTTGTTTATTTTAAAATAAATGAAATATAAAGAGAGTTACATCCCTGAATCTTCGTTTGTTTAACGATAATTCGACTGAATTCTTCAAGTGTTAAAAAAAGACGTAACAATATATAAGCCAGCCCCGCCGAAATAAATTCGGCTAAGCCGAATCTCAGCGCGTCATCGTGATTCCAACACGGTCAAAATCGTGTCGAAAATCGCAGCCCAGGTGTAACTACCAATGATACTTTGCGACTTTTTTTCTGGAATGTATCAAAATATATTTTTTTTTTATTTTGGGATACACACGTGTAAAATTATTCTACGATTACTTGTAACATCACATTTAAAAAACACGTTTTAATTTCAAATGTTAGACATGCAGTCGCCCACAATACGCGAGTGAGACATCACTTACCTTATTCTAAAAATTTCACATGCATTCCTTTGTCAATTACGTCGAATTCTTCTAATTAAATAGATTACATCATTAATATTATTATTCCAGCAATTCTAACTACATCATACATTGCTATATCGTATGTAATATTTACATAAAATATTAAACAATTAGGCAACTAGTTTAGAAGTCCACGTTACAACCATTATGATACAGGTTATAATTACCTCGTAAGACATACAGATATGTCAGCAAGTACATGAGAACGTTCAGATTTCGAAGACCCGACAATTTATTAAAGTCTAGTAAAATATACTGTACAAACACCTTTGCATAATTAATTTAAACTGAAAAAACAAGGAATCTGTTTGTTCAGTGTCTTTAGAAACATTTAAATACTTCAAACTTATTTACCGCATTTGTATAATCGTAAAATTGAATCTTTTTTTCGATGATTTTTCAAAGAGGAACACTTTCGTTTCGCCAATAAATTCTGTATTATTTAAATACGATACACAAATAAAAATTCGTATATTAAGAATAAAATAAACATAATTAAAACTGAAAGCTAAAAAAATATCTGCAAATTATCAAGATTATAAACAGAAGACGAGAACGTAAAACTTTATTTTTTTTTCAGTGTACCTAATGTGTGCGTATAGAAAGAACTTGGTGCAGTGAAAAGACAGAAGAAGAAAGAGAAGAAGAACATGGATAGAAAGATATAGAAGGAAGGAAAAGTGCCGATATAAATGTGAAAGAAAAATTAAAGAAGTATAATTTTATACAAATCTTATTGGCATTTCCAAGAGCATTTTAAACTTCGAAAGAATAAACGATATGAAGAACTTCGTAAGTTGCTCTCTCAAACTTTTCAGTTAAAGAACGGTTTATTAGAAGAAATAATAAACAGGATTTTAAAATGTCGTTTGAAATGCCAAGATTTATAAAAGAAACGTTTTGGAAATAGACAGAGAAAGAGAGAGACAAGCAAAAGATCGTCAGATAGAAGAAGAGAAAGAAGAAAATAAAAAGGTGTCAAATGTTCATTTGATGAAGAGGAAGAAATTATTAGAAATGGAACTCAATAATAGGTAAGAAGGAGGGTTTACAACAAAAGAATAGAGAGAAGAGTTATATAGGTAAAACAGTCATAACAACATACTGAAAGGAAGGAAAGAAAACTAATAATATTTAATTAGTTAAAATAATATAATAATAATTCTGTATTATTTTAAAAAAAGAGCAAAATATGGAGATTATTTGGCGAGTGAAAGAATGAAACTTTTGTTCTTAAGAAATTTAAACAAATAAAAGTTATTTTGTTCCATTTCTTGCTCTTTGATTTTTAACGGATAAGTAAATAAATAAAGCGATATTTATTTATTTATTTATCTGTGTTTTAAATTTGAAATTCAAATTAAGAGATATAATTCTTTTTTCTTTAATCCGATATAGATTTTCTTTTCTTTTCAGAAAATAAATTTGGAGAAAAAAGATAAAAAAAAAAGCCAAAAATAGTGAAGAGGATTAAAAAAGCATTTTAGAAACTGAACATACAGATTACGATGTTTTTCATTCCTCGATACAGGACAGGAAATGCTTGATTTAAATCATGTCATCATTTAAAAAAAAGATTGACATTGATAGCTGAAATGTGACATGAAACATATTTACAGGTTAAAAATTCAGAGGATTATTTTAATAAATATTTCATAAACGAGTAAGTTAAATGGATCTGGACGCGAATGTTTGAAGATAAACTAAAACAAAGAGGAACCGAGTGATAATACAAGCATTTGGAGACCTGTCGGGAGGATACAACATATTGAAATATATATTATATAGTTATATTAAAGGGTTTAAATACACAGAAACTCGGCGAGAAAAAAACTGAAGGGAAACGTACTTGGGACCTTGGTGGGTGGGAGGGGGTTGAGCGGGTGAGGCGTGGCTTCATAAGGCTGCAAATTTGGGGCTCCACTCACAGAAGAGAGCTCATCTGCAGCGACTATAATAAAACAGAGGAAAGAAAAAATATATATGGGGGGATAAAATGTCATAAATGGAATGGATTAATATTATATAATATCATGTGGAACGTTTTTTTATTTTTGTTAGAGGAAAAAAAAAGAAAAGGAGAAATAAGGCAGAAGACTGATGTCGGACAAAACTTGCACACAGCAAAGCAATCAAGGCGAGGCAATCTTTTCTTGGCTTTTGCCTCGTCTATATATTTTGATCTATATAGCAGTTCCTATATACGGTGTCGGTGCACTATCGCACAATACATTAGCAGTTGTTGGGGAGAAAAAAATGTTAGACGGGAAAAGAGGAATCAAGGCAAATGTTTGCATTGTGAAGAGTGTTTTCGTTTCCAGGAGTGCTAAATAAGCGTTTTTCTTTCTTTCTTTGAAGCTGATAGTTTTGGATGATAAGACTATTATTTCGTGTATATAAATACACTATCTATTTTACTGATGGAATAAATACTATTTAAAGATAGCAACGTTGTATTTATATAGACTAAAGTAATTAGTCTAATCGTGCAAACAACTAAAGGAATGTTATCTATTTACACAAAAAACATTTTTTTTCCTCCGTCCACACTCAATTTTCTACCTTATTTTTTTGAAAATAGCAAGAAGAAAAATCATCAGTTTATCGGAGAATAATTAATTTGTAGCAAAAGCAGTATTTTCACAAGAAAAATATTTCTAGAATTAAAAAAAAATTGTATTCGTGGATCTGTTGTTTAAAATTCTAAATTTCTATAATATAAAAATTACAAAAAGTATGTTTAAGCAGTAAACAAAAAAATAGATGATTTTAATAAGTCTATATAGAATCAGTTTATAGTTTAAAAATATACGTGTAAAATGCCTAATAAAAAAGCTTTTTATATACTGCATTATTTGTACATAAAAAAATTATAAAAAACATCATTCTAAAACACAAAAATTAAATTTTCGAGAAAAAGTTTGTGTTCCTCCTTCGTTATTTCGTTTTTTTTTTACTTCATATTTTTTGAATGATTGAAAGTGACTGTTTCGTTTTGTGTTTGTGTTTAAAAAATAAGTTCATTCACCTAAATCACGTTTTAGGTTGAATGTTAAGAAAAAACAAAAATAGTTATATACATTTAGAGAAAAAAGTAAAAAAAAAAAGTGTTGTCGCTGAAAGAATGTTATTGGACTTGAGATCAACACAATATATTGAGAGATACAACAACATTTGAAAGACATTAAAGTGAAGCAATTTAATATCGTAATCATGAAAGTGGATCTGCAACAATATTGTTGCTTTTTGATTTCATTTTATTTTATTAATACTCGTAGATGTAACAGTCTGACATTTTGGGAAATTTTGCTATACTATAGTACCGAATTCGGGATGTTTCTTTCAATGCAGGATTTATAAATATGAAAAACGTTGGTAATTGCCTAAGGCACCAGCTCAGTAAAACTTTCAATTCTCCCCTCTATTTGAGCTGTGTTTGGTTTTTTTTTTCGACCATGGTAAGATATCGTTCGTCCATGGTAGATATTACAAAATACTACTGACGGAAGTATTTAAACGTGGGGCACGATTTTAAAATGCCATAAGACGACTTTCAAGTCCGCCTTTATAGCAATGCTTTTTCAATGGATTGCGATTTTACTAGGTACATAAAGTCAAGATGATAATCGGGCTACTGGAACCTTAAGTAAAGGAATTTCGACGAAATTTGTGAGAATAATGTATGCCTTAATGAAATCCACTCAAACTTTCGTATTTATCTCAGCAAGTTAACCTGAGCAATTACTCGTTTGTCGAATTATTACTTGTCTGTCGAATAAAATGTCAACATAAACTTGCTAGACAAATATGAAGCTTGGCAACCGACCTCTGAGAGATAATTTTGTAATAAAAGGTTAAAAGCAACACGAATAAATAAAAAGCATTCGCCTGGTTTAGCCTATATCTAATGTAAACGAAGTGCTGTGTGTAATGCACTTTATAATATACAAAACGTATATACTTTTATTTACGTTATAAAATGTTACAAATTTTTAAAAAGTTTCCTTTCAGCACTCTCTAGTCTCTCTAGAGTTCAAACTCTCAACAACTTATATAATATTCAGTGCATACTCACACCGAAATATTCCAGAATACTGTAAGTTATGTTCGTTGAATATTCTTTACTGACTTGTGAGCTCTCCTTTTAAATTCCACTGTTGTTATTATGATTTTGACACATAGTACATTACTGCAGTTCATCTCAAATTTTCAATATTTTATTCGTCAAATAATCGACCAAAATGTTCTTAGAATAATGCTATTAGTTAATAGGAAAGAATATTTCGGTTTCAGTAAAAGCAGAAAATTGCCACAGTCTATAACGTATCTTCCTTTTTAGATATATGGCTTAAATTCGAGAATGCAATACTTTATTAATAAACAAGAGAAAACTAAAATGGAAAATTGTAACATTTAGGAAGCTATATTATTGTTTTCTGCGTGATAGATTTGATAAATTGTGCACTTCCCTATATAACAATGTGTCGAAATGATTCATGTATGAAAACATCCTTCGGCCTAGGCCTCATGCACATAAAGCACGCTTGATAAATATTGATCAATAGTGTTATCATATTGATACGAGTACAGTGGTGAAAAACTGCACATAATGCTTTTTGAAATATTTTGTTCTAAAATTTGCAGCATTTTGTAGCCTTCTTGCTTGATATAACTTAGGACTATTTTTCAAAAACCAATGCGTATATAAAATAAGTTTACTATCAACTAGACCCCAAAACTCTGAATGTAGAAATTCCTGCTTACCTGGTGACAATTTAAGGTTTATTTTTTGACGTAATTTTGTTGATGATATCCATATCTTAGTATTCCATTTAGTTTTTAAATATATCCATGTTTGAATCTTCTTTGAGTATAGTCACTAAACAATATTATGATCCACTACGAAATCTATACGAACTGAACGACGCTAAATCCAACGTAATGATGCTCTAATGACGCAAAAGGAATGAAAACGAAGCTTCACGTGAGATTTTTGTGCTGTTCTACGTTGGTAAATACAATAATGACTATTATGAAGACTAGTAACAATAGAAAAAGAAACACAACTGCGACTAAAATCATTACAGCCGTGGTTGAAAAAGGTTTATCGATATTGGGTTTGTCATATAATATGGTGTTATTTTAGCACATCCTTCTCCATTTTTTTTTATAGTATTTTCAAGTAATATCACCGTAACGCAACATATTCTCACAGTAGCAAATGTTAATTTTCTAACAATGTAACAAACATATCACGTATATTAAAAACAACTTCACGATATTCCTTATTATTGGAACTCAACAACAGTCAATATTAAAAAACAATATTAAAACAAAAACAACCGTATCCAACGAAGATAGAGATTTTTACGAATCAAGATATCACAGACTAACATCGGAATATAACAAAAGCCGTTTAGGATGACCTGACGCTTTCTCGGTACAGAAGAATTAATGAGACGTTCTCGGGAAAGCGCAATGTTGTTTCTCGGCTCATTATTAATATGACGCGACATTTTTCCTCTCGGAACAATTTATTTAACTCCATCTTCTTATGCTCCCTATGTTGCGTAGAAATACCTGCCAATGGAGAGAGAACAGCTTTGCATCGAATTTTTTTCGCAGCGACACGAACTTCTTTTTCGTCGATATCACAGGCACTGGGTTACGAGAGCCGTTATATTATTTATCACACACGGCCGCCACAGAAAGAAAATCGGTTTTGGAGAAGCAGCTATGGTGTGCAATTAGTATCAATTGGCTGGCTGTTTCACGCCTAGAGCGCCGCTCCGAAAATCCACGTACCGAGTTTCCAATTAACTCCGCGACGTAACCCATGAGGCTTCTCCCGCTCGCGCATTAAAATGAAACTTTCCAATTAATATAAAATCACAGGAGAAAAAATAATATAAAACGCGTTCCCCTTTTTTTTTGACAGGTTTTCTTCTTCTTCTTTAACACTCGTGGGTTTTTCTCATAGACCTGGTGAAGAGAGAATGTCCTACCTCATCGTTCCGCTTGCATTTCCCCCTCCTTGTCGGCGCCTTGACTGCTTCTCGCTGTTTCCATGGAAACCGGGAAAAAGCATCTAACAACGCTCGCAGAATGAAAGCGGTATCAATGAATGGGATGCGAGAGAATGAGCGAAAGGATGACTTGAACCCCCCCATCCCCCCCCCCCCGCATACATATGACCCAAGCACAATGCAGAGGAGAATTGCAACTATAAATTCGTTTTGATTGTGTACATACGGGTACGATCAGAAGAAAAACGCACGAAACTACGTCTCTATAATATGATGGTCATTCAATAACGCGATCAACTATAAAGATTGGATTCTAATAAAGTTATAGAAGAAGAAAAAACCCCTTCACGATATCAAATATTGACTATAATAAAAATCTTCAGTATTAATGCTTGATTGAAAACGATCTTAAAGATATTTGGAGGTACATACACGACTTATTCGGCAGAAATCTCAGAAGAATTTTATCACTTGATTTCGAAAGAATTTTAACAGCAAATCCTACGGAAGTCGTCGTTTTTTTCCTCGATATTTTCTAAAGGGAATCTAGACATTTGTTGTTATAATTTAATAATATTAGGAAAACTTAAAGTGCGCGGTAAACCAGTTTTCGAAATGGCCATGAGGTGTACCTTATGCTCATCCTACGAAAATGCACACGAATTATAGACGATAGAACATGGTAAATCGAGAAAAGGCGCCCGTGTCGCCATGAAGGGATAAAGTCATTGGAAGAGAAATCTTATTTACTGACTAACAATAATCTATCGACTGGTATAAATCATGAGTTAGATGTGAGTAGGAGTAACTTCTGCTCCCTTTTTTAGTTTCATTATACGACAGTAAGTTGAGTAATTCATTCAAATATGCATTTATATGAGTGGCCGTCTTCACCAAGGCTCGTGGAATACAGGCAAAAGAAAAATTCAATGGAAATATTACAGAATATTATTACTGAAACAGTTCATATCTTCTGATAGAAGATTTGCAACTCTGCCTTTGCATCGGAATAAAAGTGAAGGAAATTATTTAACCTTCAAAGATTTCGCAGGTTCAAGAGGTTGCTTAACGATAAACACTGACAACATCCAGACATTTTAAGCTTTAAAGCGATTATGAACCTTCCTTTCATCGCGTGCCATTCCACTGCTGAATAATGAGGGAATTTATAAACAGTAACTTAATGGCATATTGATTAGCGTCGCATAGAGAGAAGTAAATTAAAATAACCGCTATAGGACCGATATAGGATGCCAGGAAGGCCGGGATAGACTAATCGAATGTTGAATTTTTAAAATAATTATACTTTAAATTTTAAAAATCTATTGACATTTTGTCGTGTGATAGATTTCTACTGTTTAATGAAGACTGGAGTTTTGATTGAAAAACAATAGCTACTCTGATTAATAATTAGTAAAAACTAACTGGGAATAAAAAGTAAACTGTACAATCATAATGAAATTATAATGAGAAAAGATGGTAAGAAGTTTTTTTTAGTTTATTAGTAAAGAAACATGCAACGGATAAATAATAATAGGCTGCAGAAAAATGTATCCCAGTATATCATGAACTTCTAACTTATGAATTCAAATGGCAAAAGATTTTAATTGATAATAAATAAAAGTTACAACTCTTCTAATTCCTACAAATACCCTTTAGTTATATCAGAATATGTAGAACACAAAAAGAAAAGGACTGATTCATCAAAACGAACATTTTATCTTACAGTTTATTTACTATTTTTGCAAAGCACCGTTTAAAAGATGCTAAAGGCGTATGTTTATTCTCTTAGTATATTCTTTTAAAAATAGGGATTAAGAAAATTTTCATTTAAAAGGGTTAAGAGCTTTCATTTGCTGCCGGAGGCTTAATTCTATTGAAGATTCGTATAATTGAATTCATTCATGCAAATTTCTTGAATTGCAAGTTAATTAATGTCACCGGAATCCGTGCTGAAATGGAAAGTTGTACATGGGCTGCTGGGCAAATCACTCTGTATAGCCAAAAATGAAATCTCTCAGTCTCATGTAAGTGCTGCTGCATAGCTCTCACGTATCGTGTATATTTAGGATTTGGCTTAATTAAAACGAGCGATTAACACCGTTCATTACTTTGTAGTAGGACGAGGATGGAGAAAAATGTTCGTGAAAGGGCCGGTTTACTGTCTGTTATCGTAATGAATTCAAAAATCAAAAAGCAAAATCATCTTTGTTTGAACGAGATAGTCATATATTCGTTATTCCAGGATATTAAGCTATTATTCTTACTTCTTTTTTAAACTATAACCCTCATTTTTCTTTCATCAGAAGGGTAGTGGGGGCAGGATAGATACAAGGTAGATTATTTTTTACAATAGGTGCATTACGAATGAGTTACCTACATTTTATTTTTACTAATTTTAATTATAAAAAAAAATTCAATAATTGATTGTAGTTTTACTTATATCTAACCGCAAAACATCCCTTCATAATATTTTTTAAACATTGCTTTTCGTGAAAGTAGAAATACAATACAGAGTAATTCCATGAATAGGTCACAAATAGGTTTATGTGGGCTGTCGTTATTGCTATCATTTTAATTGCTGAATTCATAAAATGTACGAATAACATCTTTATTTAATATTGTACTGTATTACATTATATATAAAGCGCACACGCTCTCGGAAGACTGTTCTATGTTATACTGTAATATTGCGAGTTGGTAATTATTTTGCTCTATTCCCAGACTAGCTAAACGGAATATTTTAAACTCGACGAACGAAATAGCTTGGCCACAGCTGTCGTAAAAGCCCCATCACAACGTGTTGTGCCGCTCTGGTGCCTTTACGAGCACGTTCATTTAATACACGTAATTTATTGTTTGGATTAAAAGTTAAAAAGTGATCCGTATTTTTTTCAATTTTAATTTATACAGTACTTACGTATGATATATTATACTTACGTCAGTTTTCCCCCTATAATAAGAACCATATTTTAATCAATTAAAATCGGATTGTGAATATTGTAAACGGCGACGAGGTATGCAACGAAATATCACTAGTAGCTTGGATTTTTGAGGAGCAATTCAACAGAACATCTCAGTTTGAGCTTGCAAGTGATATTTAGTTAACTGTGCTGCGGTCACCAAAGATCTTCTGTTTATATAGCAAATAAACGTTTAAAGAAATTTAAAGCCGATGACGGTATGGAATGAATATTCTTCCTCGTTTATTGCTTCTCGAACGGTAGAAGTTAACCCCTAAATACAGAATCTCCGTAGTTCTTGACCCACAAGAGAAGACGAAGTAACATTGATAGTCGTCCAGAGAGCAGAGCCAGGTTTAAAACTGAATTATCAAAAACAGTTTGTAAGATTATCGAATTTTTCTGCACAGAAAAAACGAAGGAGATTCAATTGAAACCACGGTATCTGTCTATGTCGTGAGACCATTTCCCCCATAAGCAGCTATCAGCCATTGAACAAGGATTCAACAACGAGCACTGACCTCCGTAAATCCCCTCTCTAACACTCGGTGGCTCAATGAAGTTACGGGATTATAATTTTCTTATCGTATTCTCGGTCGCAGCAGAGGCACATTCCATTAACGTAAAAATCGATGGCAATATTTACGCTGGACTGGTGGATAAGTCCCATGCAAGTAAATTTCTTTGCCGTTCTGTTTCAGTACAATATTTTCAATATAACATCATGGTATTTTTGCAAACAAAGAATAAAATGCAACAAGAGATAGCTTTTTTAGAAGGTATTATTTCTCACCAAAAAAGGCATATAGTCTAATACGCCCGTACACACAAAAATAAAACTTAGATAAACTTTGTCAGTTAATATCACAGAAGAGCCAGATACTGTATTAGAAGATAAAAAAATTGTATGTTCTTTGGATATTATTCGTATGTCAACATATTTTTGTAAGGCACTTAGATATTTACAGGCAACGTAATTATGTAAAATAATTATAGAACAGCTGGAATGTTCAGACACTTCAGTGAAATGTGATAAAACATATTAAATTAGATTTCTATGTTATACATTCAAAATACCCTTTCAGGGATCGATAATTAAATAACATCGTTATAGGAAAGTTGGGCAAACAGACTATTTATGCGCATTCGGTATTATTAGATTTTCAAAATTGCAAATACAAGTTTTTTTTTTAAAATATTGTTGGAGAGAATTAAAACTACAAAATTTCCTTTTTTACACGTTCAAAGAACGAGATTGTTTCGTATCCTTTCTTTTCGTTCGCCTTTTGATCAAAGAAGGGAGTTATAAGCGTCAATCTAATCATTGCATAAAGAGAGGCGAACGTGAGCATCAATATTGAGTAAAAGCAATTAGAATTGTAACTTTACATGCAAGACAAAAGAGTTATACATAATTTATTTACGCCTGCAAGTCTATTTCATGCAGCGAAAACACACACACAAAAAAGGAAATGAATTGTGTTGTGTCAGACATTAACGGGAATGCTGCATTCTCCTTGCGCAAATACAGAACAGCCATTTAATAATGTATTGCCGAAGAATAGAAATTTCTGAGATTACTAATCTTACGTTTGTAAACTCGCAATAAACGAAATCAAAAGAAAAATTAACTCATAATTTAGGCGATCGGGTTATGATAAAATGCTATCTTTATAACATATTGCGTTAGAAAGCTAGCGTGTGATTTTTTTCAGAACACACTACT
>JAQFYH010000117.1:0-16408 GCA_034694405.1 Scolopendrellopsis subnuda
ATGGAGAAAGCCATAGCCTGGAGGGAATATTTTCCCTCAGGCCAACCTTATTTTTATTTATTGCGAATAAACGAAAAGTGACAGGTAAGGGCTTCAAAAATGTTTTCTAGTTAATATTAGGAGGGCTAGGGTTTAAAAATAACATGAAAACAACTTAAAATTACCCTTTAATTCTTCTCTTGTCGGGCAAAGGCATTACGTGCTGGACGGTGTTGTATTTCTAAATAGGCTCGCTATAGAGACTATAGAGTGACACATTTTCAGGGGCGCCAATAAAAAATGCAGAGGAAAAAAAACAGATTTCTGTCATCCATGGGAAGGGCGGCGATCCCATATTTAGCCTAAAGGTGGAAAAGGTCCCTGGTGCAGTTGCGTCATTTGAGATGGCCATTCCCCATTGGCTGTTGAAAAATGAGAAAAAGTAGGGAAAAAGGAATGAAAAGAGAAAAAAATTGAAAGAAAAAGTAAAAAAAAATTTGAGAAAAACTACAAAATTGCGAGAGAAAGTGCAAAAATCGCGTGGAAAAGTGCAAAATTGCGAAAAAAAAATGTAGAATAAAGAGTAAAAAGTATAAAATTACATAGAGGGAAAGGCTGGGTATGAAAAAAAGGTCAACAGAATAGGCAAAAGTTTAAATGAAGACCTGGTGGCGGACCACCTAAAGCCACCATGTGCGAAGGCGCACTTTCCCTTCGAGGAGATAATGATGAATTAATGAGCACCCTGTACCTCCAGATGCACCAGCTACGACCTGCACTGGAGGAAGACATCCATTACACGCTCCAGCAAGTTTCACCAGCAGGAGCAGAGAGTATTTAATGGGCATCTATTTCAAAAATCTTCAGATGGAATTCCACTAACTCATTAACAGAACAATATTTTTTTTTCTACATTTTTTTGATAATTATTATTACATTTTCTGTAATTGTTTAAAAAGAAATTAAGTCTTTTGGGACCAAAAATAGTGTTGCAAAGGACATGACCGTCATTGGAGGGCGGGGGGATATGGTCCTTTTCCCAGCACTTAAAATTTTGAAAAGCAGAAAGGAAAAGAGAAAAAACTGCAAAATAAAGCACAAAATTTCGGGAAAAAAAGTTAGAAATTGCGAGGAAAAGTATAGTAATGTATGGCTGGGAGGAGAGGCTGGGTAGCAATAAAAACCCAACAGATGCAGTCGCCCCATAACCTTCACGCAAAACTTGAAATGCCGCCCCTGGTAAAGAAAGACCTCCTTGAATCTCGTGAATTCGAAAATTCTCTCTGCTGTCTGACTGAGAGTTTTGTTCCAAAATAATAATAAAAAAAAAATTAAAAGGTTAAAAGTACGAGTATAAAACCTTTAATGATCCAAAAAGTTGCTTTCTGTCTGTCATCCTTCCCAAATTTATGGCATTTCCTTCAGTTTTACTTCCGATTTTCGTAAAAATAAACAGAAGAAAATGGGCCCATCACCGTTTTTATTATGATAAATAAATAAATAGAAAGAAAGTTTTTCGGCCGCTGCTTGGGCAGCAGAAGCTGTCGCTATCGTATAAGTGTATCAGAGAGGTGAAAGCATGACGGATTGCTTAGAAGCACGTTGCAATGAGAGAACACAAGAGAAAATATTAACTTATATACATACACTGAAAGGGAATTGTGTTCACGTACCATCCCGGAAGAGAGTGGAGGGAACGAGTGGGTGTTAAAGAAAGTGGGATGATACTGTTCAAACATACAGTAATTGTATCAGTTTTTTTTTTTAAAAAACGGCGGCTTATCAGTAGGAATGGATATGAATGAATAGAGCGATTGTACTACTGTATTCTGTTCTGTACAATTACGTTTGCGGTCTTGATCTCTTGGGTGACTGTTTTATAAGGAGTGCAGCCCATAAAAGAGGTCAATGGAATTCCTTCCAAAACACATTACCGATTTCCGGAGATTTGTGTACCGGGGTATATACATCTTCAATCCTTCAAGACATTTCCATGTGTACAATGAGGAAAAATACGCGTAAATCCGTGCAGAATTTGAGTTTCGAAACGGGCAGAGGTGCAATCAGCCAATGACTGTTCAAGATATCGGAAATTTTCTGGTTGGACGCCGGGGTAGCGGTCCGAATTTTTTTTAAACACTAAAACTAAAGTACTCTTCTCCGCGGATAGATGTATTATAACATCCATGTGAAGAAGAAGAACTCGTCGGAATTCCTGGGTACCGATTTTTGTCTTGACTTTACGTAAATTCGGCGACTTCATCCATTGAAAAACCATTGCTATAAAGACGGACTTTACTGAAAGTCGTCTTTACTGCGGACGAAAATCGCGCCCCTGCCTGGTCTCGATGGCGATGGATCGGAACTCTGGTGTTGCCGTTCCCGTACCTCTTCCCTAGGGAATAAGCAGTGCCTGAAAATGAATGGATGGAAGTTTAAAAAATTATCGCCTGACTCGGGAGTACTGTATTTGTCATCAGCACGCCCCTGGAACCTTTATTTGGTTGTTCATTCAATGATACGAGATGTAAAATTGAGAGATCAGTGAATAGTAATTACAAACTACTAGCGCTACAATTAAATATTTAGATTTGCGTGAAATCAAACTTTCATTTATGCGCAGCATCTAGGCCGCATTTTCATTCAGAGTCTAAATATGAAAATATTTGCCGACGGCTATTCACAATCAAAAGGGGTTTATAAAAAAAACCTTTAACAATGAAAAATGATATAATAATAATGTTTGTTGCCATTAACGGAGCGCCCAAAGTCACGATCCTATTATTTAAATCGTCGACGCTCTTATTGTTCGTTAAAAGGAATGAAATTCTTTTTTTTTTAAAAATTATCTCAAATAACGGGTCTTGAGAATAAACCCTTTTCTGTTTTAAACTTACGGAGTTTATGTGAAAAAAAATTTTTCTCGTCCTTATGACGTCAGCACATAAAACGTAAAATTATAACTTGCATATGAATACACTTCGTTTGAACTGAACGTGTGCGATTGCACTTTCTCAATGAGGAAGACGAATTTTGTTTCCCGACTCTGCCAATTAGGACGCTACAAGTCTCTACGTTCACGTCTGAGGTCTCATGTCAAAAATCTCAAGTTCCCTACCAGGGGTTTACCCTTCATATTGACTATTTCGTTGTCGTGGCGAAGTTGGCGAATTTTATCCAGGCCGAAAATTTATTCTGAATTATATTACAAACAATGGATTAAAATATACAAAATGAATACCAAAATAAAGACTACTGGAATAGAAGTAGATTACATAATATAATCCACTGCTGTTATTAGTGCAGTTAAAGGAAAAGACAAGTCGCTTTTTCCATTATTTCGAAACGTTCAAGTAACCTGCTGGCAATACGCAGCTCAAGTTGCGTAAAAGTTTGTTCCCCAGAACCCAAAATATGAGTTCGAACCCTGAGTCTTCGAGAAAAAGGTTTGTCAGAGAACTCTCGATAACTGGACTAATTGAGCTAATGAATTTTTGTTTGTTTTGATTTTAGGTCGAGTAGCGTTCGAAAAATTAACAGCAATGGACTACAGAGGAGCCACGTATTACACCATTCGAAATCTGACGCTTTACGAGTGCCAGAGTTGGTGCCGAGAGGAACCGGCGTGCAAGGCGGCCGCTTTTAGCTTCGTCAGCAATCCATTGGCACCCATTCAGGAGACGGTGTGCCTATTACAGAACGATACCCAAGCGGATAATCCGGCCGCGTCGCCTCAGCGAGCCGTCTCGCTTTACTACTTCGTAAAGATCCAGTTGCGAACAGGTAAAAAAAAGAACCACGTCTTATGAACTTGTTTCTCACCTGTCAACCCTGTCGAGTTGCTCGACGGGCGTCCAGAAATTTATATCGCGGGTTTGAAACCCGCGGTTGACTCCTTGTCCTTCAGTTTTTCTTTCATTCTCGCGATGACACTTTTCAGCCAGGGAACAAAATGGCGTCTCTCATTCTATTAATGGCCGCTGCAAACGTGTGCACAACCTCGTGACGAGCTAATCCGGATACCAACTTGCGACGCCATTTTTTTGTCCTGTTGAAAAGGGACGGCATCTGTTGTTTCAATGGATTTCTATATTCCGGTTCTTTTCGAAATACCTCGAATGGAGTCGAAAATCGCATCATCTTCAGTGTCAAGGCGCGTACACACGAGAGAAATTTCTAGACATTTTTGTAACACTTTTGTGTCCACACTTTTTGAAACTCAAGCACAAGTAATAGCGCTTAGATTGTTAAACATTGTCGAACTTTTGTGTCGCACTTTTCGATGTTGACCAATTTGAGTACAGCAAGATTTGTGCGCTGCAGTATTTTTTGATCGCCAGATTTTTTCGTGCGACACAAAAGTGTTAGGAAAACGTGACGAAAAACTTCTCGTGTGTATGGGCCTTTAGACTGCCTGATTCTGTGAATTCGAGGTACGACCGCGAAGAGTCAAAGGTTGCTAGACGGGACCTCCCTGACCAAAACGGCGAGATATTTCGTTGCAAAATAAATCTTTCGACAAAATGTTTAGTAGTACCCCATTTCACTCGAATTTTGGTGGCTTCTGAGCATTTGTCGTTATTTCTTTATCAAAATTATTGATGTTTATCCGGATCTGATATTTCTCGAATTCTATCCTTCAGATCCCTGTCGAAACCCTGAAAATGGATCGAGGGGGGTTTTCAACAATATTATTTTCAACATTTTTTATGCGCTTGCCAACCCAACGTGTGAAAAGTATGTAGCGTAGCTAACAAAAAGGCATGACGAAGTATGAAATTCACCTTCTTGGGCTGTTGTCTCGAAGAAAGATTTTCGCCCCATATCATGTACGAATGAGCGGTTTTTAGGAGAGTTTTTAACCATCTCTAGTGGGAAAAAGCTTCTCGACTCTCTGGATAGAAATGAATAATCTCTTTCTCACGATTTTCTCTCACTTTTACAAGCCGATTAAAAAAAAACTAAACGACTGAATCACGAGCATTAAAACCCACACATAAAAAATAAATAAATAAAAAATTCCCTGGAAAAATTATTATCATTTGCCAAAAAAAAAAAACGCAAGAAAATGATCGATTGCGGGAAAAACAACGGAGTAACAGCTGTAAAATCTTCCCAAGAAATTAAAAACGGTTAATTATGATAAATTCAAAATGTTGTGTGAAGGAAAATTCACTTTCAAAAAATTCAGGGACAGATAACTTATTCGTTACGGAGATGTTTCCAAAACTTGTCAACAGGTGGAGACATAAACTTGTCCATTTTCGGAATATCTAGCCGCTATCTATAGCTGTTGGGGTGGAGGACTGTGTTGCGGGTCTTTGGCAATTTTGGAATATGGAATATTGCAATCAAGTGCTTAAAAAGAATTCGAATCTCACGACTGCATCTCACTGCAAAAAAGTCGCGTGCAGACGAATGAATTTTCGTCACATTTTTCAAACACTTTTGTGTCCACACTTTTTGAAAGTCAAGCACAAGTACTTAGGTTGTTGAACATTGTCAAACTTTTGTGTCGCACTTTTTGATTTTGATCAATTTGAATACAAAAAGACCTGTGCGCCGCAGTATTTTTTGATAGTCTGCTTTTTTCGTGAAAGTGCGGAGAAAATGTGACGAAAAATCTCTCGTCTGTACGCGTGGGGTCACGAATAAGACCATTTTTGCATGAACCCGATATTAGCAAAATAAATATTGGAAGACCTTGTCGGGGAAAAAGGTCCACAGCATTGTAATTAATTATTCTAATGAATAGATCTTGGTAAATTCTTTTTTGTCTGCGGTCAGAAGAAAAGAAAATAAGATGCTGCGGTAAAAAAAAATCAATCTTGCTTTCGGCAAATTTCTGATTGACAAGACTAAAAATACTCCGCAACATAATTTTAAACGTTAACTGTTTTCGATTTTTTTTTTAATTAAAAAGTTTAGGTCAACTTGCTACAGGGGTCTCTTTCCTTTCTCTGCTGGTGAAAGTTTAACTTTTTCTATACGAGGAAGATCTAACTTTATTCCATCCCTTAAATTCAAACACGGGATTTATCAATAAATCCCTGCTAATGCAGACAAATGAAATAACTCCAGTTTGTCCCTATTTTTTTTTATCCACACCGCCATATCGTCTAAATCCGGCGCCGTAAGTTCGATATATCTGTTGGGAGAGCGGTGGGAATTACCAACTCAGGGGCAGCGCGCTTTCCTGACACATAACGTCCCGAAGTGGAGTCTGTC
Organism: Scolopendrellopsis subnuda; assembly: GCA_034694405.1. Lineage (NCBI taxonomy): Eukaryota > Metazoa > Arthropoda > Symphyla > Scolopendrellidae > Scolopendrellopsis > Scolopendrellopsis subnuda. The sequence continues at coordinate 6,208 of JAQFYH010000117.1, forward strand.
GCCGCGAAAACCGGGTCGAGAGGCAAGCGAGCTAAACCACTCGACCACCACCAAGTAAAACATGGAAAATATGGAAAGTCGTAGGTTGAAAATTTATTTAATAACCTTAGCAAAACATATTCTACGCTCTGATGTTTCTTGCTCATTTGCAACAGTTCCTGAACTGAACAGACACTCAATCATCATGGCCGAAAGGTACTACGACTCGTACCAGCTCACCTACTTCCTCACCCATATTTTCATATCGCACGGGGTCTCGTCTGTCGCTATAGTGACTCCAACCCACCGACGACAATATGGCTTGTTAAATTTGCATTTACAATTACATAAGGTGAAATAAAACCAGAACATTCTGCTGCTTGTTTTGGCTTTAAAACCTACAGAACCAACGCCCACGATTTTGCATTTTCTACCAAGTTCATTATGTACTAGGTCAGCATGTTTACATTCAGAGAAAAAAAAAAGGTGTAAACCTGTGAGAAGTTAACCAGCACGCAAACCAAATACACGGAGACTTGCACCTAAAACAGCAAATTCATCTCAAGGTTCGGTTCCCACCCAGAAAATAAGGAGAAAAAAGAAAAATCCAGACTAAATTCTCTAAAATAAAAGTTGCTAACCAGTCACTATCTCCGCTCCCCCCCCCCCCCCCATCATTGCAGGTGTGAAGTTTTCGTTCAGACGACATTTTGGCTGGCGAAACTGGCGGATAGAAAGAGTCTGCCAGAATCGAGACTCGGTTTTCTTGCATTCACCATCTTGGTACTAATGTTATTGTTATGTATGTTTTAAAAGTCTTTCTTTCTTTGGGGAACAACCGGAAATTACTGTCATGTTCGTCATATCCCGTGAGCATCTTCAGTTTTAAGCAAATTATATGCTATTTAATGTCTTTTTCGAGGAAGAATTTGACAGTACCATATATTTTTATTTTAATGGGATACAATATTTAAAAAATTCTATCTGCATAGACCAACTTAGTCTGTTCTTTCATGTTATTAACCTGTACAAAAGGAACATTCTATCAACTTGGTTCTTTTCGTTCTCAGTACTGTTTTGAATGTGTTCCGGATGATTTCGATCTCACCTCCTTATCCCAGGACCGAGGGTTCAAATCCCTGTCGGCCACGAGAGATTTTTTTAGACATTTTCGTAACACTATTGTGTCGCACTTTCGCTAAAAAAAAAGCAGCCGATCAAAAAAATACAGCGGCGCACAGGTTTTGTCTCTAAGTGATCAAAAGCAAAAAGTGCGACACAAAAGTTCGAAAATGTTTAAAATTATAAGCACTTGTGCTTGAGTTGCAAAAAGTGTGAACACAAAAGTATCTAGAAAATTGTCTCGTGGATGGCGCCTTCACTGTGACAGTTTTGTGAGTGACAAACTGAAGGAACCAATTTAGCGGACGTGAGATAATATTATAAAAAAAATAGAGTTGTTGGCGGTCACCTGCGAGAGAGAGACTATTGACAGCGACCCATTTGAAGATGACAATCACATTTTTACGTGGTCACAGTCTCGTAATACTCAGGAATGTTCCACTCGTTTAGGGGGCATTCAGCCGTCCCGAAAAGGGGTAATTAGTCCCGTCGTGACGATAACGAGGCAATCACACACATCTGCTCGACGCGTCTTTACGTAAAATTGGACGAGGAAAAAAAAACTTGATTATTTTCTGGATTTGAAGTAACTTTCTGTTGAACATCATCCATGTTTGTAGTTTCGTCGTTGTACGTTTTCGAACCCGCTTCTCCCCGGAGTTTTACGGGTTGGACGAAGGACATTGACCCTAGTGTTCGTCTCTCTCTCAAACAGATAGCAAAACCATTAGGAGTTTCCTTCTCAGGGAAACGATGAACTTAGGAGAACACCCACACGCGCTAACTACAGCATTACCCCGTAATTACTAATTTTTTTTTTATTTCAGACAACGTTTGCACCCGACCCTGGCAATTTGAGAGAATTCCGAATAAGTTACTTCGAGGTTTAGACACGGCGCAAGTTTTCACGTCCACCAAAGAAGCTTGCCTTACGACGTGCCTCAATGAGGTAATTAACTTACTGTATTTCATCTTTCGGTAAAGAAAATATTCGTGCAACGAAAAAGAAACTGTCGGAGTTGTAATTTGTAGATTTTGCAGAATCCAGTGACGGATCCATGGGATGTGGGCGACTTCTCTTTAAAGTTTAGCGACTTCACTCTTATTCTTCCTTGAGTTTTTTTTTCTGCCCGAGGGTATATCGCCCCCCACGCCCTCTCGGATCCGCCACTGGCAGAATCCTGTGGTCAATAGTGTCATGTTTAATGAGTTATTTCAATTTACACCCCTGACTCTAAATTTACTACTCTAGTGCAGACCATCATTTTACGAGTAAACTTCGTAGCCCACTACTCTCAAAAAAAAATATCCGTAATATTTTTATAATTTATATCAATCCGCCTTAATCTGTTGAAATATTTTGAGACGAGCTCTATATAACAGAAAGAAAAGAAAACAAAAAACAATCAAAAGAATGGATGAGCATGAGAAGTTGGAAGTCAATGCCCGATATTGCTTATTTTTACTACCGTATTGGTTTTTCAATCAGCTCTGAAATCGTGATTACGTAATACCGTCGGTCCTAAAAGTATGTATTTATTTCCAACCAATATTTTTTTATTCTCCCTCTTCTCTATCTCTCCCGTGCTCACGATCTCAGAGAAAATAACAGAGTTAAATGAACCATAAACAATAATATTTTATCCATTAATGAAGCGAAACTTCATACTTTCAATTTCGTATAAAATAACAATTATTAACAATAAATAATCCCATAAAAATAATGTAAAAGATAAAGTAAAAGCATCTTCCAGAGGGGGGATTTACGCTGGATTTAAAAAGCATCTGAAATGTACTGGGGGTACCCGCGAGGTGTAAACGCCGAATTCATTACTGGGTATTCCTTGAGAGTGTGGGAATTTGTGGGAGATGGTCCACCCCAAACAGGTTGATCCCTTCATGGTGGAAAGGGAATATTGTGGTGCTAACCATTTTTAACTATAATTCAATATTTCGCAATGAAAGAAACAATAAAAAGTCTGTAAATTCGAGGGTAGGGTTCGGCAAAGAGAGTAGTCGAGACTTCTTGGTTGAAATCTCGTCTTTTTCTGTATGGTCTCAGAAGCGGATTCGTGACGTCGATACGAGTCTTTTCCGTGATTGTACCTCGGCCGAGTCCTATTCCTTAGGTCTCGTTAAAGGAGTCGAGAACGAGACCTCGTTTTCGACTCCGTTAACTGTTTAACGTCTCGCCGAGACCTAACGAAAAGGACTAGATCGAGGTACAATCAAGGATCGACGTAACGACGTAACGCTTCTTAGACGTACAGAAAAAGGCGAGATTTCAACCGAGAACCAATAAGTCTGAGACTCTCGATCCCTATTCAAGGGCCATATTGACCGAACAGATATTGTTACGTTTGAGTTACAACATCAAGCAAATTTTTATAACACACACGTAATTCATATTCTCCACGGTTCAATTGAGTACGATACTGCCCATGCACGACGACATTGCATTTCAAGATGTTCTTGCGGTCACAGCGCGCAAGGACGGTGCCTGTTTCCTTTTTTCCAACAATACCGTAAATAAATATGATATAATATCATTGTAGATTTTTTTTTGTTCGCATCGGAGTGTAATTTTATACACCTTTATATAGGTAATACTCCTTCGAGAAATACAGGAAGTATATTATAAAAATCACATACCAACCAAGTTCTATAATACCGACACATGCTGCGATAATACATCCACATCCACACCAGACTCGTATTTACGAGTCACGACCCGATCTGGAAAAGATATCAGCGCGCATGAGGAACAATATCTCACAATATTTAATAAATCCGTATCTCTGTGACCCGTTACGGAAAAATATAAAACGTATCGCATTGTTCAGTTATAGTTTTGAAATTTATGCACATGGTGTTTAAAAATGCATAAATTCAAGCGCGGCATGCTGGGAAGAAGTGAGAAAGTTACAATAAATTGCTTTAAAAAAAAGTGCAATTCTCACGTTTCTATAAATAAAAATCATGCGGCCCTAGAAAAGGGACTGCACGCTCTACAAGAAAAAGTAACTGTTTCATGAGAACTCGTCGTACCTAGCTTGCAGTATTCGAGTTACCCGTGGGAGGGGAGTTGCGGCAGGGGTTCAATTTACCAGTTACATTTACAACCTCCCCAGTTCCGCGCTAAAAACTCAAATTTAACATCACAATCCCCAGTTCTAAATTTTTAAATCGATCCCTGGGGTTAGGTTGCAGGTTCGCCATATTCACCAACTTATAATATTCTGAGTCCTAAATTCGAACTGACCCATTTCGATCACGTCACCGCCTTCGGTCGAAAATTTAAGAATTTATTATTTAAACTTGGTTTATATTAATTCAAGGGTTTTTTTTTTCAGGAACGATTCGTGTGTAGATCAGCCGAGTACAACTACGCCACGTTACAGTGTCACTTGAGCGAATACGATCAGCGATCTGCCGGGGTGAACGCCCAACTTATCGACGCGCAAGGAGTGGATTACTTCGAAAATCTATGCTTGCAATGTAAGTATTTCTTTAAAACTAAACACGTAATAATAGTTTAAACCGCTTTATTTAATTTTCTCATAAGAATGCGGTTCAGACCATAGAAATTACTACAGAATAGTAATTTATTCTGTAACAGACAACTCTGTTTGATTTTACCGTTACGCAGTTTTTTTTTAACCCTTTATAACAAGCCATCTAAAAATGTCATTTTAAAAATTTAGCCGAAGATGCCTGCAGCCTAGCGAAGGACTTCGAAATTCCGAAGGTGGGAATAAAACCGGACCAGGTAGCGCAGTACGTCGACATCAATTTCTGGGTTGACAGAGAAGTCATGGTAAGATTCTTGACAAATCTCAGCGAGTTCATGCGCAGCAGTTTCCGATTTCCAATATTATTTTTTCGTCTGCGTCATGGATCTTCTACAGACTAAAATAAATGATTTTCTTGTAGGCAAACTCTCGACTTGCGTGCCAGCGAGCTTGCGAATTGGAACAAGATTTCCTGTGTCGCGCTTACCTCTACAAGGAGGGTCCGGACGCTGGACAGTACAACTGCAGACTCTATCACGTCGACCACAAAAACTTCCCAGATGGAGCTGCCACTTTTGCTTCCAGCGCCCCCTTCCCCTTGATCGACAGTGGACAGGAAGCTGGAAATTATTACGAACTGACGTGTTCAAGTAAGTAATATTGTTACGAAGACTCGTATGCATAATTTACACTGTCCAACAAAATCACCGACACCGACTTCCGACATACGAACGCGCGTGCCCAGTTGTCAGATTTTTCAGCTGCGCATGCGGCGTTCGTATGTCGGAGTCTCGTACAAAATTCCCCTGCGACAAATGTAAATAAAATAAAAAATTAATCGGTGTCTACATACGATTTTTCCCAATTTTTGTTTGAATTATTACGTCAAAAAATAAAAAAAACACGGAAAATTGTCTGTGCGATCAAATTTATATAGTTCTGTGACTGTTATTGACATAAATACTTTTTTTTTTAAATGAAGATAAACCCAAGACGACGACGGTGCCTCCAACGACGTTTGCCGATATGACGACCCTACCTGCCGACACAAAGACCAACGTACCCAATTCCAATTGCGACTACCTGGGAATCTGCTATGACGGTAAATATCGATCAGATTTTAATTTTGGATGTTGCGAATTTTTACGTTACAAGACGGTGAATGGAATTTTTGTTGTCTTTGCAGTGAGTGTCAATTGCAAAAACACCAAGATTGTGGTCAACGTGAAAACGAACAAGCCGTTCAATGGTAGGATGTACGCACTCGGTCGAGCCGAGACCTGCAATTTTAACGTGCGGCAAAAGACGGACTTTAACTTGGACCTCACACTTTCGGGACAAGACTGCAATACCCTTAATGTGGTAAGTATCGCGGCAGTCGAGCCAATTATTTGGTGTCGGTACAAGATTGTTCTCGTAATTGAAAAAATCTGCACGAAAACACCCCTGAAATGCTGTTTCGGGCGAATGAGCCGTTCTGGGTTCAATTCCGGACCATCGGCAGAAATTAGCGTTGTCGCCCGAAGAAATCCAACCAATACGCGTAATAAAGCGCGGGATTGATACCGTGCTGTACTGTATTATAACTGCCTCGTTCTTTATAATAATGATTTTGCTGATCTTGTAGGGTGGAGCATTTACGAACACGATTGTGGTTCAACATCACAGCATGGTCATCACCAAAACAGACAAGTTATTCAAAATCAGATGCACCTACGATATAACGTCGAAAAATATCACTTACGACATGATGTCAGTTGGGTACGAATTTTAAATACTTATTTTTCATTTAATTTTTATATAACTTCGTTTTTCTCCATTTTTCGTTTCTTTTTTGTTTTCTCCAAATCTTTCCATACCAAACTTTCTCGAATTTCCTGTTTTTCTATCTTTTACAGTATCTAAATCACGAAATACGAGAAATGTTCCCTCTAAGTTACGCGGCCGCGCAGCAGTTTCAAATTCAAAGATCTTTGCAATAAAATAAAAAAAAAAAAAGATCGTCAATTCGTTCACAAGAATCAAAGACAGTAATCTCTGACAAGAATCACAGGGAAAAAAGTTCCGGGCTGTGCACTTACGATAAAAATTATTAGAGGGAGCGTTTAATACCTCGTACAAGACAGTATTAGAGATATTACAATATTTCTCATTTTATTTTTTCAGGGATCCATTGACGATAAACGTCACAGCCGCCCCTGAAGCCCCGTTGCCAAGAATAGTCATATTAAACAGAGACGGACGAGAGGCGGGAGCAGTCAGAATCGGCGACTTACTCACTTTCAGAATAGAAATTCCTGGAGATAGTACGTTTTTAATCTTTCTATAATAATAATAATAAACAATTTGTTTAAAATTGCGAAAAATGAATGTTAAAAACTCGATATCATGTAAATAATTTTATTTCGAAATTTCTTTCTTTCCGTGTATCGCATGTAACATTTTGGTTTGTTTTTTTTTCCCAGCACCTTACGGTATTTTTGCAAGAAGTTGCGTTGCCATGGCAAAAGACTCGAGAAGTACATTCCAAATTGTCGATGACAGAGGGTGAGTTTCGTCAATTTTTAATTCTTTCGGACAATCAAGTACGCGGTAGACGGACCTTTCATCGGTTGATCAACCGATTGTGCTCATCGTTCTAAACAAAAGACGCGTCCTGCTACGTCACCAATGCATAAAATCCCGAATAAACGTTTCATAAAAAAATAATTTCTGTTTCAGGTGTCCGGTTGATCCAGATATTTTCCCACACTTTCAACAAGTAGGAAATGCGTTGCAAACAAATTACGAAGCTTTCCGATTTACGGAATCGTACGGAGTCATTTTCCAGTGTAACGTCAAGTATTGCTTAGGACCCTGCGAATCGGTAATAGCACCCGACGTTCTAACTTTTTATATTTACCCAATTCGTCAGCATCGTGGAATCTATCAATTTTTCCTTTTTAAAAAGATAAAAATAAATAAACAAGAAAAATATTAAAGATGCTTTCGACGGATCTATTTATCTTTTCGTTTTCGTCTGGGGACGAAACATCTGTCAAAAGCATTTTACACGATTTACGATGACGAAACTCGAAAAAGTTTCCTCGCAATTTAGGAGATATAGTCCTTTTTTGAATTGAAAAAAAAATCTTACGAAACATTTTTTTTGTAGGTTGAATGTTCGGGACTGGGTCGAAAGAGCCTGGACGCGTTTGGAAGGAGAAAAAGAAGTGAAACGTATGGAGGAACCTCGTCGCACCGAAAACCGCGACTGAACGACAAGGATCTGACGTTAAGTCAAGAGATCCTAGTTCTAGATCAGGAAGACGACCAAGATCCGCCGCGAGTTCCTTGTAAGTATTTCTTCCCCTTTAAATTCGCAGTAGCATTCTTACCCGTGACAGGAATTTTTCGCGTAACGGCGTAACCGGAAAAAATGGGAAATTTCCTTCGTTCTGATCGGTGTACAAGGTACGATCAGAGTTTTAGCAGCTTCGACGTAACGTAACGACGCCTTCTGGGCTTGCGCAAATCGGATTTTCACTGCAAAAACCATGCGCATGCTCACAACGTGTCATTACGTTACCTTTACGTTAGTTAGCGTTACAGCGAAGCTGCTAAAACATTCTACTAGTACCTAAAATCGTTTATATCACAAAGTTTCGTAAAATGCTACAGGAAAGAGTTGAGCGTGAACTCCTGATTTTATGCCAGAAGTAACGGGAATCAGCAGTTAGATATTTAGCATTTCATTATGGCATAAAAGAAAATTAAAGTCGATTTTTTTTTTTTGAATTTCAGCAACGGTTGATCTTCGAGAAGAGATTCGATTGACTGATGAGTGTTCGTCAAAAAGCACGGTTTTAGGGCTGGGGGTGCTGTGTGCCTTACTGGCTGCGGGATACATTAGCTCTCTAAGCATCATTTTAGTCAAAAGATGGGTAATCAAGAGGGAAAAAGACAGGGTTCTACAGTAAATTTATTTATTTATTAAAACCGGATATTCCAAAATTATTTCCTTATTTGTACAATTTTTGAGATTTTTTTTTTCATTTAAGGATGTTAAAAACGCCTTAAAAGTTGCTATTTAATCAAAGCATAAATGTGATTAATTTCTGGTATTGGGGAATTAAAAGTACCCAAGGATCAATCTTACTGTATTTAAAATGCAACGTTAATGGCCCTCTCTCCGCCTAAATATCAAGCTAAGGCATGGTGCAGGTACCAGGGGGTACCTGGACTTTTGTGCCAAGGTATATTATGGTAGAAGGGGTCTTCCGCAAGTACCTTAAAAAACACGAATAGTTTCAAAGCACGCAAAACGGATTCGGTGCTTTGGCCAGTAATAACTACATTTCATCCCAAGTTCAATTATTTAAAAATAAAAATGGTGAATACTTTTTGAATACCGTATCCGTAATACGTAAGGCCGTAAAAACGGAAAGAAACAAATTCCTGTTTCTTTAAAAATATGATAAATATAATTTACTTAATTATAACTTTCCCGTATTCGGAAACGGCTTAGAATTTCTACTTTGCAATTTAAAAATTGCGGAATGGAGACTTCAATGTCCGAATTTTTAGTCTCCTTACCCATTTGAATTTGATACTCAAAACATTTTATAAAAACTGTTGATTATCATAAAACGACGGATTTTATTCTAAGCCGTTTCCGAACGGAATTTTGTTTAAATAAAGCCAATATGTACGTGAACAGGTAGAAATGGCCTTAATACAGGGGGGGTTTAAAATGAGGTGAATGGTGGGTTAGAAAACGGTAGGGTTATTTTTGGTTTCTGCAGGTCGGAAACCAAATGGGAAATTCCTAAAAAAGAAAAAAAAAATACGTAAAGTTAGGAGAGGTTGGTAGAAGTGTCTTAATTAATGTTATAAGAACTACGGAGTATTAATTATTTAATCATTGTACATAATAACAATTATTATATGCCATTAATTTTGTGTCTTATTTATTCAGTTAAATAAAGATTTTTTATGTAAATAATAAAAAAAAGTGTTACTCTCTTTATTCTTCACGAAATATTGGTTTATCGTAATAAATCGTCCAACGCCCGTACGGTACTAAGATCGGTTGGCCAATGATGTACCCGAAATCCCGAGGAGGGGATCGGGGAGGATGTAATTCCAATACCGTATTTAATTACTTTGAATGGACCCTAGGATGGTACACCAGGGTACCGATTTTCGTATTTACTTAAGGTAGTCCGACATCATCCACTGAAAAATCATTGCAATAAAGACGGACTTTACTGAAAGTCGTCATTAATGGCAAACGAAAATCGCGCCCTAGCATTGCAACCGATTCGACTAATAAAAACCTAAGAATAATTATTAAAATCCTGGAAGTGTTCCTTTTTTCCAAAACGTACCGTTTTACCTCGTTTAAAGCCCCAGTGGAAAATCAGGGAGAAACACATCATTTTTTGAAGTTGTTGGCAACCTTTTCCACTTTCAGAGTAAAACCCAAACTACTTTTAATCTCTTCCCCCTCTATTGTACCAAATTTGGCGGAAACGTGTTTTTCTTGTTTACATGGTCATTGTTGCTGGTCAGACCCTGCACATTTTATAAATAAAAATTTATAAAAT
>JAQFYH010000118.1:0-16405 GCA_034694405.1 Scolopendrellopsis subnuda
TAAGTTACGGCGCTCAATGAGCGCCGTAAACGAAAATTTCGATTTAAAATTATTTCGAAAGTTAAATTTTAAAAGTAAGCGTCCCAGAGTATAGAGAGAGCTACTGAACAAAACTAGCCATAGTTTATAATTTTAAGACGAGAATTAGTCGAGAACTTGTGTATTTTAGTTTTTCTCCGTTTTCTGGCTACTGAAAGACCTAATTAACAGTAGAAATTTCTACTGTTAAATTAACTAGAAATTTCTACTGTTTTTTTCTACTGCGTCAAATAATAGAAATTTTCTACTGTTATTTTCACCTGGGCTAATCTATCTGGGTGGAAAAATCTCTGAATCTATTATTTTTAGATTAAGTTATTATATTATGAGGTATGATTAAAATTCGGTTTTATCAGGAGCGTCATTTCAGGGGAGTAGGGGGGGGGGGGGGCAATTCCCCCTGGCTTTTGAAAGTGAGAAAATGTAGGGAAAAAAGGCATAGAAATTTTTTTTTAATTTATTCACGATCAAATTTTTTTTGGCCATGTACTCCCTCCCCCACCCTCAACGCCGCCCCTGTGTTAAGAAGAAAAATGTAACATATGCGTTGGTGTAAAATGTGACACTAGCGCGGGCTGTCAGTTAGCACAATGACATATGCAGATTTCGCCCGTCTTTGAAGTGAGTATTTTTTTTATTGTTTGCTTGACAGGGCTATCGACTTCCACAAACAAGCCTGATCAAATAAAAGCCTTTTTTTTTTGGTAAAAGTAAATTTTGCTAAAATGCAAGCATTCGTCCTTGGTACCATCAAAGCCGGTATTCTACAGATCTTCCAGCCAGAGTTTTCCGACATCGCGCAAAGAATTTGTTAGAGCTTCGTAGCTGTCGTAAAATTATAGGGATTTGAGAGTCTGGGCGTTCAAGAGTCCGCTCTGCAATTTTTATTTACTAGATCTTTAGTTCTTATGAGGGCGGTACTAACTTCTTCTAAAAAAGCTGTTTGTCCATTCCTTCCATTGCGGAATAGGTAGAAGTTCACTTTATCGGAACAACGGGATTCCCGCACAACGCAGTATTCTACGCAGCGCCTTTCCTGAGCAATTATAGGAGTTATCGGCCCTTCGGGCCAGAGTTAAAAACCTGACATTCCTAAAAATAAACTAATTTTTAAGATAATAATTAGTAAAAAAGGAAACTTGTAAATAATAATGTAAAACGGAACTCCTTTTCCCGCAGAACAGAATGGCGCGCACCGTGTTGTCCGATAAAGTGAACTTCTGCCGCCTGTTTAGTAATTTTATAGGCTAAGCCTATACTATTTTATTAAGTTATTAATATTTCATGTTAGTGCAGTGGACAGTGGTGCTAAATAAAAATAGCCAACTTCAAACCAAAAACAAAAATTAACCATAAAATGAATCCTTTATCACCTTTATCCCTCGACCGTCGATTAGAATAACACCTTCTGCTTGGCCCTGCTGCATCATTTTGGGCCCCTGGGTCCAGCATCCCAGGAGACGAACTCTCAACCACAATGTTCTGACCATCAGGAGAAAGCACATGGAACTTAAACGGTTTAGGTAGTAAGCGTGGCAGTTTCGGAACGTCCTTGACTGGTTTTAATAGCACGGCTTGACCACTGTTCAGAGCCTGGACAGTTTCAGGTTCGAGAGCCGACCCGGATGATTCTTCGGCGTCTGAATTGAAAACGGGATTAATTGCAATCTGTTGGTTTAGTCCCACTTTGGGATCGACCCCCACTGTCTGGTTGTTGAGCCCTCTGATGAATATTTTCTGATTCGGATCCGTGGCCATGATGTTTCCCAGCGGTTTGTGTATGGAATCAATGGGAATATACAACAGTTGCCTCTTTATTATTCTAGAACTACTTGCTGTATTTTCACTCTTTTCTATCGAATCTTCGGAAGTGAAAGTACTTTTCCCATCTGTGCACGCCTCGCCTTCTTCTTCTTTATGACTCCGACCCACTTCGTTTTGCTTCACTTCGGTAAGGAGCGATTCTGAGCCACTGCGAATGATAAATTGCGGTTCGTTTTCATCTGTTTGACTGTTCTCCATTCCTTGCTTTCGAATAGTGAGATAATAAAATAAAAATTAAAAAAATAAAAAAAGAATAAACAACGAACGGTCGAATCATATTAGACGTGTGAATTCAAAGTGCGAAGCTTTGCGATGAAGCGTCATAAAAATGGTAACATTTAAGGAGAAAACGGCGCTTCTGGAAGTGGCTTACCGCACATAAAACATAAAATGGCATACGTGAGTTTCGAAATGAAACTTTGAACGGGACCATCTTGCCTGTTAATTTTCTGTTTTTCGCTCAGTTTTGCTGTTGTAGATTCTAGAAATGTGCAAAAACAGTAAATACAATTTCCATGTCAATTTTAATCATCTGTAATAACTAATAACAACGATTTATGGAAGAAATGGCTCTCGCAGGAGTTTCAAACGCCAGGATAGAATCTGGAAACAGGTCGATTGCTGCAGAAAGGAGACGATATCTGCTACAACTTTCGTCTATGCAGACAATTCCCGAATCTTTGAAGCTTATTCCACTCTCGCAAAAAGTTGCAGTGGCTATGGAGGAGAAAGGATATGTGACGGTGGATAATTTCGTAGGTAAGGCCAAAGCCCAGAAAACTTGACCCAATGGATTAAACATAATAGGCTAATGATGTAAGCACATTTACATGAATACGGTACCTAAGTATAAATATAAATGTATTTTTATTATTATTTTCCTAGGTCCAATTCTGGGCGGAGCCATCTTGAAGCAAGTCATTGGCATGCAGCAAAAGGGGTTGTTTGAGAAAGGAAAAGTGGTGGCAGAAGCCAAGAAACTTCTGAACAGTAGTGAACACATTCGAGGGGACGAAGTGATTTTTGTAGATGGTAAAGAGAGTTACTGTAGCTTGACCAAGAAGTTGATAGAATTTGTGGACAAGCTGGTGGCATTGGTGTTGAGGCGAATGGATATGCTGAACAGCACGCAGATGAGCAGGACGAAAGCAGCGATCGCGTTCTTCCCAGCTGGAAGCAAGGGCTACGTGAGGCACGTAGACAACGCAGAAAAAGACGGGCGTCTACTCACCACCATTTATTATCTCAACACTGGATGGACTCAGAATGACGGAGGTTTGCTGCAGCTGTATCCAAAATCGCAGAATTACGAGGAGATCAATGTGGAACCATTATTTGACCGTATAGTTTTATTCTGGTCAGATCACAGAAATCCGCACCAAGTCACACCAACACATAGTCCCAGATATGCCATCTCGCTGTGGTACCATGACATTGGTGAACTGACAGAATACAGACGATTGCAAGCAATCAATGAAATGCAACGGATTGACCATGACATTGGTGAACAGACTGAACACAGACAATCGCAAGAAGAGAGTGAAAAGAAACGCAAAGAGTGTCCAAGTACTAGTCCCGAAAATTCAACAAAACGGGCAAAAATGGTTGAAGGAAGTGACGTTTCAACATCAGCTCCAGAACTTAAAGAAAATGAAGTGAGCAGAAAATATTTTGTGAAATGTACTCTGGGCTACCATATTCCTTATTAGGTAGAAGGGTTTGTGTTCAAAATACAGGGTACATGTACTTACGCAGTTATATTAACTGACTAAAATGTGCATGCAAAATACAATGAGCCTTTCTCGCCTATTAGGATAAAATGCACATGCTATCCTTTGTTAGTATATTTGGAAATTGGCATAAGTGGGATTTGTTTACCTTATTATTTATTTAAAATAAAGATCACACCTTGATTCTAGAACTACCAGCATCATTTTCAGATTTTATTATAATTTATAAGGATTTATTCCCTGAGCTGACTTATTCTTCATTGACTAAATAAATCAAGTCGTTTTTAAATTAATAATATATAATTAAGATGTATAATAAGGTATATGCCAAAAAGTATGTTATAAATTTCATAATGTTTGATAAACAATTACGGTTTTGAAACCCTATAAAATTGTTTAACATGTGTTTTATGATATATTTTGAATGTTTTAACTTTTAATTCTGATAATTTATTTCAGTGGCAATAAATGTTTATTTTGAAATTATTCTTGCTGCACTTTTTTCTCCTATTCTAGGATCAAAATGTTACTGTATGAAGTCAGCAAAATCTATCTAATTCTGCTGGTTAGTTTCACACTTTCACCGAGTGGTGGAGTATCCATTCCTGGGTCATGATAAGCAGCCGTGTCAGTGCCAATGCCTGGTATCACTCACTCACAGCGCACATAAGATACCATACCCATTTATTTGGCCAATTTAAGAATAAATGCGGAATAAATAAATAAAGAACGTAAACGTGCGTTTCCTTATAAACGTCAGTTTAATTTACTCGTTCGTGTTCTACACTCAAAGTTCGCCAATTTTTTAAAACGAAGACATAATGAGTAGAAATTATGTGGAAAAGTAGAAATTCGATTAATATTTTTGTCCATTCTCCGATATTTTCATTGGATTTAGAGAGTGGTACATATCCTTCACTCAGCAATCACTTAAATCCAACCGTCTAAATCTGTCGTAACTGTAGAATCCGGCTTTAACAGTCCTTCCTCCGAAATATCGACCGTTCAAGTCCACGACAGCTAAACAACAAATAGAAAAATTATTATTCCACGTCAGCACTGCACAATCACATTCTAGCGAGGAAAATATCGGAAATTAATTCTCGCAAATCAAACCTTTTGTCGCCGATTCAACCCTTTTAAATTCGACGAATATTCGGACTGCTTCGTCTTCTGGTCCTCCTGGAATCTATATGTACAAACAAAAAAATAAAAAAGCGTGCATTTGAAACGCGGGGCAAATCAAGACAACGAAAAACGTTTTCCCTGTCTTTTTCTCGACTTCAGCGCCTCTCCTCGTTTACGATCGATTATTGTACTAATCTCCATATGCAATTTCTGCGTTCGTGTTGCGTCTCGTGCACGATGCCGACTTGGTGCAACCGACGCTACTTGGGGTTCGTGAAGCAGATGGAGTAATCTCAAAAGCCCAAGAGTTGTAACATCCAGTACTGGTGAGTTGTCTGCGAGATGATTTCGTACGGACGAACTTTCGTTAGTGAAAAAAAAAATATTTTCGAGGTTTTTCTGGCTGTAAAATATTTCTGCTAGACGCCGAACGCGATACCCCGGGTTCGAGTCTCTCGAAAAGCTTGCAAGCATCATGCTAATTAAACGGAGCGGCATGAAATAAACGTTAATTACCTCATAAATGACGCATTTGAAGACATCTCCGTATTTCGCACACTCTTCTTTCACTTCCGGTTCCAAGTCGTCGTCGACCTCACCAGGACCAACCATGTTCTGTAAAAGAAACAGTCGAAGCTGTAATAGTGTGTAATACGAAACCCTCTGGATTCACGATCCGACTACTACCGGTACATCGAATTTTGAAGAAACCCACAGAAAATTCTTGGGAGTTTTAAATGTCTGGCAGTCAATTCCCCATTACAGTAACTGAAACTACAGTTTCAGGTCCACAGGGACCGGACTTTGTCGCTTCGGATTATAAAAACTTGTATTCACCCTAAGTAGGACGACTTTCGACGGATTCTTCAACACTTCCGTCGTTGGATCCGGGACTAGTGCAGCCACGGGAAGCAAAGGAGGGGGCGGCGGCGGCATCGCAGGAGGTGGGGAAGGAGGTTGATCTGAAATAGAGAAAACAAATCTTTTTACCGGTGTTACGCTAAATAAAGAGGCGTAAAGGCAGAGTTCTTTGTTAGATATTTATTGGGAAGGAGAGGACGTCTTTACAGCTTGACAGATAAAGAATGGTGCTTTTACACATCCGGGCTCTTACATGCTCTTTCATTGGATGTCGCAATCAGAGAATATTCAAGAATAAAATAATAATACAACAGCGCTCGCAACTGAATCTAAACTCCGACACTAGGGTGAAACTTCGTTTTGGCCCGGGTGAATCTTGGGTGAATCTCAAAGATTCAGGTGAATTTTGGGGAATTTTGGGATGAATCTCAAAGATTCAGGGGTGAATCTCAAAGATTCAGGTGAATCTTCGACACCAAATTTCAGAGTGTCGGACCCCTTGGAGTAAACAGCTCTTTAGGATTGAATTCTATTTCAGCTTCCAACTGCAGCGATAACGAACTGCGCATGTGCCATAGAATTAGCAATTAGAGATGTGATGCTGCTTCCAGCGTCAGTCTCAAAATGTAGTTTGACGCTGAGGCGTTAATTTGCTACGTTATGCACAATTTATACTGACCGACATGCGACATCGGCAGTGGGTCCGACTTCCGACTTACGAACGCGCGTGCCCAGTTGTCAGATTTTTCAGCTGCGCATGCGGAGTAAGTCAGTGATGTCGGTAGACAAAATCAGCCCAAAATCGGTAAGTGTAAATTGTGCTCTTTATTTAATACAGGTTTCGACTGTTTTGCGAATCCGTTTCGATTTCTAAAAAGATATTGTTATTCGCGACTTACTGACTTCCTATAGAAATCTTCGAATTTACGGTATTTTAATTACTCTCTTTTGTCTTTAGGCTATTGTTTTAATAGTCTCGTGTATTCAAATATGGTATATGGCCTATCAAATAACTTATTCTATTCTAACGCGGGTAAATGCTCATATACAAATCTCCAGTGCCTTCGCCTTGCTGAACTTATAACGGTATGACAAAAATCAATTTTTACTTATATGCGTAAATACGAGTATAATTTCTAATAATAAATGAGTAAACTGATGTCTTCTTTTTACAATGCATCTGCATCTACTCGTACAACAGTCTTCGAGTGTATTATTCTTTGACATCAGTATACAGAATAATGGTACACTTGTACCCCGGTATTTTATAAGTTTTCCTATAAAGAGTATATTTATTGGAAAAGTAAACTTGTCATGAACTATCTGCTGCAGAGCTCATTTATTTTTAATACTTTAAGAGATTTCATTCATTTACTTTAAGTCCCCAAGGTACATCTTAACCTTTTGCGAAATAACGTAACTTGTTTATGTCATCGATTTAAATTATTCTCCCGATATGGTCTAAACTGACCCAAAGTACCAAGGTCCAATATCCCATGATTTGCGAAGTTTTACTTGCAGTTTGGAGCCTCCACTGAGGTTTGTATATTATATTTTTATCAGATTGAATTATTTACGCGACTGCAGGAGAATATTGTCGGCTGGTTGATTTAGAATAATATAAGCGAGGTTCAAAATGTCCCTTATTTTTATCCAACTAAGTAACTAACGTCATCAGGTTTTATATTTTACGTAACATGTTTAGCTCGCGTTATTTTCATCTCATGGAATTATGAAACGACAATCAAAAGTTAAATCTTGATATGTTTGTTATTGTTAAAATAATATGAAAAATATAATATAAAAAAAAACGCTTTTAATTATTGAACATTCAATAATTAAAAGCGTTTTTTTTTTCTTTTTAAATTTTGTATGAATGTTCTGTTTGTTAATTACATATTATTCCATTAATAATAAAGGAGAATCTAGGACGTGTTTCAAACCTTCACTTAATATTATAAACATGCACGTAATACACTTCATTAAAATTGCATTTATACCCCCCTTATTTACACCTGAACAGCACCATAATTACGTGATCTATCCGATGTTTGTCATTTTCGCGAGACCAATGCATTCATCGGCTTATTAACAAGCCATAATAACGACGTGTCATTAGCAGCATTTGTTTATTATAATAATGAAAGGCATTTCTGAGAGCATGGTTTCGCGGAATCGCGGTATCGTGTCATTTTTAAATAAAAAGATAGGGTAACTGTCTCGGTTATGATTACGAACATATTTACTCATATAGGCTACCAGAGATTTCTAATCAATCCATTCGGGGATCTTGGAACTCAAAGAGAAGACTCCAAAAAGGTCGGGATCCCGATTATATCCGATTTGACAACCCCATGACTTAAAAAGTTGTCGATGATAATGGCGATGCATTCTGGTCAGGATACCTCAACTGTGACTCCGTCGTACACTGCTGGCTTGGACTTATACTTGGAGTTACTTTCTTGGAGTATTGTTCCTTTCAATCTAGGAGAGTGTATACACCGTCTTCCGCTTGGACGTTTTGCTAGCAGCTGAAAACGCTTTCGGCTACTTACAGGAACCCCAATGACGACGTAACCGTTGGAAGGCAAGGGGAATCCATCACTGCATTATCCCAAGAAAACCAACTAACATGAATTCAAATGAATTTGTTGGCCGCCAACCTCCAGAATGAAGATGGCACTTACAGAAGAAGAAAACCCATAGAGATTCTTGCCTGGAGAGAACCTATTTCAGAATTACTAATGCATCAGCAAAGATAAAAATCTGTTACGCAATTTGGTTACTGTTTATTGATTATCGATAATAAATTCCGCGAGTAGCATTTTTCCAATAATTAGACAGACTCGGATTAGCCTCATTAAACGAGATACCAAAAATAGAGATTATTTTCATACCACTTAATTTGATTGAGGTACCCTATACCGACTATACAATAAAATCCATTTTATACACCATATCTCAAGCTCTCTCTTCGGCAATATTATAAGTTGCAATCTTCTAACAGTGCGAACAGATCTCGCATTATAGCGGATGGCATCCAAACTTGCACATTATTACTATCCTTGCGGATTTTCCGGAATTAATTTTGGCTGTTTGCCGTGGATTGCGAGGGTATGTTATACACAAGGCGTGATAATCATAACAAAATTCAATTCTTTCCCGCAGAGAGAGAGAGAGAGAATGATACACACCACAACCCATAATACGCCCGCTGCTGTTCGAGTCGTCGCATATATATAAGGTCCAATCCACGAAATAGTGTAATGCATATAATGCGTGTCACGAGTTTCACCCCCGAAACACGATTTCTAATTATTTGTTTCGTCCAACCCGAGGTTGAAAAAAAAAATCTTCCATGATGCAGAAAGGCAAAAGAGGGGAAGAAGAAAATATGATTTACCGTCACAATGCCCCGCGAAGATACGGATTCAGCGAATAACATGGACACGAACAAGACCGTTGTTGCAGGATGAGAAGAGAAACAAGATTAAGGATGACCGAAGATTAATTTTTACGTTGTATCGCGCGATGACTGAGGAAGAAAAGAAAAAGAATAACAGAGAATGGAAATTCATCAGCAGTATCTATAAGCACTTTTTCTTCGGCAATAGATTAATAGCGAAGTAAACAGAAAGCAGCTTGCCCCCTCGGCAGCTTGGTTTTTTTTTATTCAATAGTGATGTCTACGTATAAGTTTATGATGCTTCTTTACTGCGATTTACTTTTATATTTATGTGCAGAATAATACAAACTATACTAAACATTCTTTAAAAAAAATGAGACAATAATTCGCCCAGCAGCCCTCATATCGACAGTATAGAGTATAGAGTTATAGGCTGTATAGCTATATTTTTCGCAGAGCGCATAAAAATAAAAACAATAGGGGCCTACATGATGATTCTTCGAGATCGATGATGGTTTTTAAGCTTAAAATCAGCGTTTATTTTTCAAAGTTGCCGTAAGAGAACAATACGAGTCGGTTATTTCCTGCCCATGAGCCCATCACCTATGGGTCTAGGCTATTTCCACAACTAGGGTCGCCTTTTTGAGTTCTTGTATCTTCCACAGATTCCTGTTATTTGCTTCACCCTCCACCATGGAGTCATGCATATTCTTCTTTTTTATAGCACATCTCCAGCACACGCGTCTTTGGCCTTGCTCTCTTCAATTTCCCATCGCACTTTGAACCCTAAAATTTGACCAACAGGAGTTGTTTCATGGCTTATTCACATGCCCGAATTACCTCCTAAGTTGTGGTCTTTCATTTTCTCGCCGGTCACTTTCAGCAACCCCCTGATACACTCGTTTCCTGATTCTATCTTTTCCCAGCAATCACCCATCTCAACATTCTCATTTCTGCAACCTCTATAGCCTTTGGACATGTTTCTTTTTGGGGGCCCAGCTAGCACACGCCCATATGCAACGCTTAATTATCATATAAAACAAGAAACATCTTTTAAAATATTGATCGTTAATTGGACAATCTGGCGATTTAGCAACTTCGGAGGTAAAATTTGTGCAATAAATAAGATCCATCTCAGTTCCTTCCACCAAAAAAAAAATACCTTAGTCGACTCGTGAATTATGCAGAACGAAATTTACAGAGACGCATGCATGATACCCGCTGATTACTTATTTCTGTTGCGTGCAGTATATAAAACTGAGCTGTTGAACAACAAGAGATCGTAAGAATGCGTTTTATCTTCGGTAAATAAACTTTTTTTTCCTACTTGAAACAAAAAAAAAACCTCTTCTTAAGTAATGGATATGTTTTATTCATTGGGAAAGAACAGAAGAATTTTTGGGACTTAACTGCGAAACACGTCAAATGCGAGTGCTGATATAATGCCACTGCTGCAGAAAACAACAAAGATATAGCCATTCCTCTTTGGCTGCTGCAAAAGAGGCAACGATAATGGACAAGGGAGGGATCGGGTGACATATGAAGAATTTCAAGACTGCGCTGCATTGATGTGCAATAGCCCAACTTGGATGCCGTTATATGTGTTTTTGTTCCAGAAAACATACAGGGTACGTCAGAGGTCCAAAATAATTGACCCAAGGATTTTACAGAGTCAGCGAAAATATTAAGCTGTTTTAAACCCCGTTATATTCACAACATATAGAGCGGATTGCCGTTAAAAAAAAGTGAAACTAACTTATAGCTAGAAAACTACTAGAAATAGCAGTTTGAATAAAAGTTTAACTGCAGTAGCTGACAGCTGCACCTTTTGTAGTTTAAGAATAAAATTGCAAAGATTCATGGTAAGCTTTATTCAAGGCAGAAAACAAGAAATGGGGAAAAAGCCATTTCCCTAAAGAGCGTTAAATAGAACATGGAAAGTCGCAGAATTCATGACGAAGCGTGTTTTGTATTCTCGTGTCGAGGAACATATTTACAAGTGAGATATTGTACTGCGCTGTTCTGCTGTATATATTAAGTGATTTACGGAGCAGTACTTCTGAGCTGGGTTGAATAATGCTGCAGTAATTTCGCACAAAAATAACAGTGCAGCAGTTAGACAAAGTTAATGCAACATCAAAAACAAAATGGGTCTCACTATCTGTGAGTCAAGTCAACTGCATAGACGACAGATCATTAACTTCTGAAATTCCTGGGCAGAAAGACAATAGCCACACAGCATCCAGATAAGGTGATAATACCAACGATAAAAAGGAATAACTTAGATTAAAAACTTTATTCTCAATCCAGCAACCTTAATTTGATGGAAAAATTATTATTCAAATTGAAACTCAAATCCATGAACTTTAATGAAAAACAAGAGACTACAGAGAGAAGTTTTTCACGATGTTTCAGGGGAGTCCAAACGAAAGAAAACGAACGCAGGTAAAAGAAGTCTTGCAAATATTGTTCTATAAATCTGATCTACTCCTTATATATAACTCAATGTTAGATATCGGAGTGATCTGTATTGGAAGTATACGAGTGTGCTCTAGCTATTACGTCATTTGTCAGATTATGAATCCACAGAATTTGCGAAAGATAGACAGGACATAAGTAGAGCGGAGGATATATCTGGAGGAATCCCGATAAAATGTCAAGATAAATCTCAGTGTTTCTCGCTTTGATTTTCTGCGTTTGGCATGGATGTGGTCGAGTTTGTCCCGGGAGAATCGCATTTGCTGCTGTATAACTTGCAGCAGCAATCTCGTCTGCATGTCACATCCTTATCTTAAATCCCCGTCTCCACAACTTCCTCCCTCGTCAATTCTTGTTACTGATCCATTCTCGCCTTCTCCATCACCCCTTTTCATTCTCTCTATAATAATGTTGGTCCTCGGTCTTCCATCCAGATATAACTCTATATAAGTTTGATCATCCCCGCGCTGCTCCCAAACACAGCACAGCGACTTTCTTCCCCCCTTTTGTCCTCCGACTTATAGACACCATCCTTACGCAGTCATCACCTGCATACGAATTATTTCATATCAGTCAGGAAAATACAGTTTGTTTTACTGGTGTTTAGGGAATTGCACGGAGAATTAGTATTTCGCTATCTCTGCACATGTCTCACAATAAATCGTGGGACATTAATCTCATTTATACACAAATACTTGTGTCCCCGAATGTCCTCGGGCGATTTTATTTCAGTTTCCGTGACGTTGGAATTTCCAAATAAACACCCGTAACAAGAATACTCCGACTTATTATCTGAAGTTTATAATTTGATTGTTGGAATAAGATGTCCCGCAGTGTCAACTCGGTATTTTGATTGAAATCAACAATATTTTGTCATCATTATCAAACACCAAAATCTCCAAACTAATTCAAACCTGAATAATCAGGTGCATTTTATTTTTATAAGTTCTTTATAATTGACCAAACAAATGTCAGGACCATTTTGAAAACAATGCCTATGTTAATGATAATATCCATGGAAGGTAACTCGTACAATATGTTGCGAGAGATTCATTCGCCAACTCTCAACTGGATCTCTCAATTAGATCATTGTGAGAAAACTGTGTCATTTTTATTTTGCCACATGCCCATAAACCCCACATACAATACGTATTTATAAAATGTCAATAAACACTGCATGCTATAGTTCCAAGTTCTTCACAGCCCATAACTGCAACCGAGGACCGTATCGATTTGCTCCCGTTCAATGTGGCAAAAACAGAAAAAAATTCGGGAGGAGGAGTCGAGATACCTCGTCGTACCTGTTTATTAAAAAACAGAAAAAGAAATCGTGCAGAAATGCATTGCATACGATTACAACACGAACTATCCAAAACTACGTACGTGCGGGGGATCAAAAAATGTGAAACAAGTATCGACATTCCTTTCTTCGTCTCGTTCTGCATCATTTTTTATTGAAACTCCATGATCGGCGGATATTCTTTTGCGTTGGGCGAGTGGCGGAAGCACGTTCACGATGTTAGAGATAAAAGTACGAATGCAGCAGTAAAACTCTCTCCGTCATGCAACCACTCTCTCCGATACGATTTTTCCAGTCAGAAAGTGTGTTTGGTTGTTTGCTGTTGAGTGGGAGTTCATTTATCTTTCGATATAAATTGACAGGTTTTATCTTTGTAATATCCAGGACAAGAAGGACTTCTCTCCTCGATCTACTATAGTAGGTTTTTTTTTTCGGACACTGCGATGACCTCAAACGAGAAGCAGGTGAAATCTTGGAATAGGTGCTTTTCTGCTACTTTATCTGCTGCTGCCAAAAAAAAATTCCAATAAGATGTTGGGACGACATTTTTTTATCTCCAGGAAAATAATCCATTTCTGGATAGGTTCGTGTTTAACATGCTGGAAATTCAAAGGCATAATAGAGTCTCGATCCTCTCGAAACGAATAATATTGTTTAATATAATAATTGTAATGGCCTACAAGAAAAAAGCTCGCTTCGCTCGTCTTTTCCTTGAACATGATCGTTTCGATCACAATCCCCATGTTTGGTCCCAGCAATGACTTCTGTAGAACACTGTCTTCTAGAAGATAGTGTTCTGGTCATTGCTGGGACACAACCCAGCCGAAGCTTGGGCTGTGTTGTTGGTTTACAGCAATATCCTTAAAAAACAAACAAACAAACCAAGAAGTGTTCTTTTTTTATTGCTCGTACTTTTATGTTGTTTGTTATTTTTTATTAGAAGTTTGTATTTATTAACTGCTGTGCGTATATCTGAATTAATAATTCTTCTGGAAAAAAATAAACTTGAAAATATTTTAGAAGCAAATACCTAGTGATAATTAATTCGTTCCTGTATTTTAAAGTAGAACAAGCTGGTTGCTCACAAGTCAGTGTTCAAACAGAACCGAATTCGCATACATTAAAGCTCCTTAAAAAGTAATTGGTTTTATATACCTTTTATCAAAACTTAATTGTAGAGATTTAAATTATATACGGTATAAAGTTTCAAAGGAGAAAAAAAAGGTCTTTTCGTTACAGATAACTTCTCATACCATTTAACTTCTATGAGCATCTTGAGATCTCCAGTATCATTATATTCGTTTCTGCAAAGAACGTAAACAGGGGGGCTTTGCTGCCTCAGTAAATTACTTCTTCTCAACTCAACTTGCCGCCTTTCTATATACTTAACAGAATAGCAGGCTGACTGATGCTTGTATTCTATACTTTGGAAAGTGTAGGCCCTATATAATATGCCCTTTCATGCTCATATACAATGCTGTTGTAGGCAACCGGCAGACTCCGTACGAAGGAGAACAGGCTTACTGGTATACCTCTTTGAATTGATCGACTGTGCAGACTTTCTAATGTAGCATGTATTATTATTGCTTTGAAGTTTCTAAGTCAGAGACGTCATCCATCTCTCTGTATATGGAGGTTTGGGAATACAGAGTATACAGAGCAAATAAGAAATTCGGATGAAGATTATGTGCCCAACTAAATGTGTCAACTAACACGACTCATAGTCGCGTATAAACATTTTAAACTATAATTTCTTATACATTTTTTAAGGTTGGAACCAATTTATACAGTGTTATATAGGCCTAAAGAGATGTCTGGAGGGAATATAACCATTTCTATAACTTCAGTGTTACACATCAGTTTATATGAATAGGTATCCACAGAAGCAGTCCCTTCTGTTTGCAAAAGATAAGGTCTGTCCACGTTGATAAACTGTTTCAAATGTGGGTTTAACAGTGAAAAATGAAAGAGAGAGAGAGATACCACCAATTTAACAAATCGCTTCGGAATATCGCGAGCAAGTTCTGCCTCGCATGAAGAACATGCGGTGGTTGCAGGATACTCGCATCGTAATCCTATAGCAGCAACATATAATGAGTTCAAACCCTGTCAAAGTAACTAAAACATGGCAAAAATTGGTCGATAGGTCTTCCACGGAGCAGGAAATCCCTACCAAAACTGATTCAATCTATTTGGTACTTGAACTGCATGCACACCGTGCAGCTTACTCCAAAAATTCATTTTGGAGTAAATTAACGTATAGCACAGTCGAAAAAAAACCCTCCAGGTTTATACGTACCAAACGATACCCCAATGTGGTTCTGCGAAATCAGGCAAGTCATAAGTTATGGTTATAAGTTCTTCAAGACGAATCTAATCCAACAGGCAGTGCAGTCTGGAGACCGTGAACTCAATGTAGAAATTACTATGTGTTGGGTTCCCTTCAAACAATATCTACTCATGTAGAAATTTGCATTATTATGGATAAAAAGTTGATATTCTTCTTGATGTCTTTATCGACGTTTCCGAACCTTATATCCATCCCCTATAACTGCCTCGTACTTGATATGCTTTTACATTATTTTTTTATACACCAGGTTATCTCGAATATGAAAAACGCAGCACGTATCCTCTCCCCAACGGTGGTGTATACTCTAAAACCGTGTAGTACTAAATCGGTACCATTCAGCCGTTTATTGCGAGAGTCTAACAGCAGAAAACGTGGACTAATTGACAAGTAAAGAAGCCAATTAGATTCGGCCGTTCTATCCGCCTGATAGACTTGCTGATGAAGTAGGTGAAAAGCAGCAAAACCATTTACCTCCGCTATATCTGCAAACAACCGTTAGAAAAAGACCACGTCTTTTAACGATTTCAGGAATGGTTCAAGACTATCTCGAGACCACTCTCTTTAGCGGTCTTTTACCTGGCCATGGATAGAAGGAGAGGGGAAAACGGGGCTAAACAGGAACAGATATGAAATGTCTATAGTTGCAATTGCAGCATCTCTTAAATATCCAGCGCGTCCTAAAAGGTTTCAATCAAGTAATGGAACGAGACTTAAATTTTTATGCAGCATATAGATCCGTACATTAAACGGAACTTTTCATTCAATTAATTAAGCAGAAATGTACGTATTACCACAATATGATATGATGGCAGGTGCTCTGCAGGGTAGAAATTCAGCCAGGGTTGGGATTGCCGGGCCCTGGAAGCTTCAGTTGTACCGTATGGTATTGCTATTCTAATGGGCTATTGGCCCATAATAATATTGTTATACGTGCTAGAAAAAATACACAGGATCCTGGTAGCATATCGATCTTGAATCTGTACCCTGCAGGGTGTCTGACCCGCGTTAAATGTTTCAATTAGGTTATTATAATACACTACCCAGTGTACGTGTATTATTGGTGGTATTGGTATTCAACTAATGACAATTACCGAGTAAGTTTTATGGTTTTCGAGATTTAAATGGTCAAATTCCTTGAATTTAACAAAAAACTGCCTAAAAATATTACAACTTCCAGTACTATAATTTCTGTTTGGCCAGCAACCCAGTCGATTTTAAAAATTTAAGTTTTAGCATAATGGCCACTGCCACAATATTATTTATAAAGAAAAATTAATTATTTCAAAATA